>JAQIVE010000369.1:0-39768 GCA_034698285.1 Sminthurinus bimaculatus | reverse complement strand
GCTCAACTCTATATAACTAGCAACTATAGCTCTCGCCATGTATATATATACATACATATAGACACGCTAAATTTTATATGAAAACCGGCAGTCTGCTACTTCTCTCTATACATGTACATCGTTCTCTTCCATGTAAGTATAATGTGTAGGAGCGAAAATCTTGTCATCGACGTCCTCGTCTTTCTCCCTCTGTTATATAGCACGGAGAAAAGACGACGGAATAGAATTTCCAAGACAACTAGATTCAGTGCATGTATACTATGTATGCATACGCTGGCAATGGAGAAAGCAGGAAAACTCTTTGGATATGTACAACGTACCTACATACAAACAGCCTTTTTCGGACTTTCGTTGAACATGAAGAAAGTGGAAGAATAAAAAAAAACTAGTCGGAGTCGGATGTATACAAGGCAAAAACGTGACACTCAACTTTGAATTTCGGTTTGAGCTTGCAAATACCATCAAAACGCCAGGCGAGCAAAGAGCAAGAGCAAATGTACATACATATAGATACATAGGAAGAAGCCAACAAACATTGCAGCGAACCAAAACTCATCTTACTATGTATACGTAGAAGATCTTCGCCGCCCCAACTCTTCTTGTTTCTTGTTCATCTTCTCCTGCTCCTTCTGCTCCTCCTCCTCTTCCATCCATGTCACTCAGTATCTGTTTCTGCCTCCCTCCAAGTTTTCCCAAAGTATCCATGTAGTATGTATACATACTAGCCATATACGTAAATATAACATGGCGAGTAAGTCCGCAAGGAAGAGAACGAGCGAGGAAGAGCATTTTACACATGTATACATATGTATGTACTGATATGCATGCAATATGCATATTCCGTACAGTCACTTTGACTCTTACTCCCGTCTGATTCTCGATTTTCGCTCCCTCCTCGACTCAAACTCAATTCAACATTTCTCCCGTTATGTACGATACGAATTTCATTTAGAATGAAATATAGATGAAAGTTTCGTATGCACATTAACCCTGTCTTTCTCTTGTTTTATACTCACCCAGGTTTGATTTTCTCCCTCTCTCGCTTCCTCAATTTTGTATGTATGTATGTACTGCGTAAAAGAAGCAGGAGACGGAGGCTCTCACACGCCAGAAATCCTCTCACTCTCTCTTCATCCTCCTCCGCCTCCACCGATCTATTTGATGTTTGCACTGATCTTTTCAATCTCTATCTCACGCCCAACTCATTTCTTCTACTTCCGACAGCCAGCCACATACAGGCTAACACATAATGTACATACACATTTGACTATAAACTATTTTCATATGCATGTACATACATACATGTATATACATATAAAATCTCTATTTACTTTGCTGGCATAGGCATAGAAAAAGTATAAAGTGGAATCCATCAATGGAGGCAAAAAAATCTCGGATTTTTCATGTTGGCATGTAAATTGGAGTGTAACTACACAGAAATCTTTGCTGCCAACGCGAGCATCATCATCATCATCATCACCATCATCCTACATTCAAATCATATAGGCTCATCCGTCGTTAACTTTTGGCTCAATCAAATTTTTTGCAGCCTTTTTACACTGCACACTATGGATTCCATATGTATATGCACAATGTACAATAGTCTATTCTTTCTTCTCTTACTTCATATATACATATATTATACATTATCACAGACAGCTTTTTTATCCAAAGTCGTGCCAATAATCAATCATCCCGTTCCTTCTCCGATCAATTAGGTATCAAATATCCAGCTTGGCCATTCCCACATCAGTGTATGTATATACAAACGATATGCAAATATCATCATAAATATACACATGCACATAGATATAATATGCATTTGATACCTTTGTAGTGAGAATAGGAATGGGTTCTTATAGCACACTTGATACTTTATGAAAAAATTCCTTTACTTCTCTAAAAATATATTATGTAAGGCTTGTAGTCATTTTATACTGTACACATATATACTGTTTGGATCAAAGAATGAAGTGGTATATTATAGAATATAGAGCAGAATATAATAGAATAGAGGCAAGCCAACCAACTCAAATTACACATAGAAGAAGAAGAAGAAGAAGAAGAAGAAGAGAGTGAGAATCAAGTATGTGTTAGAAATGGAACTCTTGGATTTGCTCCTAGCCATTGTACATAAGAATACATAATAATAATAAGAGCCAAAAAGAGGCAAGAGGGAGAAGAAGAGACAAGAAGAGAGACAGACAGACATTCTGTGTATGTATATATGTATGTGTGTGTGTGTGTGTTAAGTGAACACATTGGAGGCGAGAGAAGCTTTGAAAATTTTCGGCTCTCCAGTGAACCTGTCCATTGGCTGGAAAATTTCACAGCTCCTCCTCACTCTCCGCTCACACTTTTACTTCTTTTTCTCTCTTTTACTCTTTCTCCTTTTTGCTTTTTGCTCTCGACTCTCGATTCGAGAAAAGGGCTATCAGAGTATACAAAGCTCTTAAAGCGAGAACGAAAGAGAGAGAGAGATCTACACACTGTGGAAAAAAGACACACTCAACTCTTTGCCTACTCTCTCTCCTCTGTGTACATCAAGAATAATACATACTGTGTTGTACACATAAGAGTTCAACTCTTATGTACATACAACTCTACTACACATACAGCAAAGCTGCACCAAAAACTAGAACCAAGTTCAGCAGCAGCCGCCGCCGCTCTTTGCCCATGTTTTGCCATGCATTCACCATCGCAATGTCTATGTATTATCATGATGAGAGAGACAGAGAGAGAGAGAGAGCTCCATCAATTATGCAAATCGGGCCTCTTTCCATCATCCATTCAAACCTTTTATGTGGGTGTATAAGTAAAAGCAAAAGGTATTCAGAGTGGGAGAGAGAAGAAAAGGCGTAAGTAAACAACAGCAAAAGGGATAAACTGGTGTACAAATTATACATTCAAATGAGACCCACATTTACCACCACCACCAACCATATGTAATTCTCGCTTCCTTCTCTCTCTTTCACCACTAATTATTATTATTATAAAACTCACACTGTCTGTGTGCGCACTGTACTTTCTTACAATTCCGCAGCCCTCGCATTATGCCACCACGTTATATAATTAATAATAATTGTCCACACGCCTCCGCGATTCACTCTTTAGCCAAATTGAATCGTTTAAATTTAAATAGTGAATCAAATTTATTTAAACTACAGAATTTTTTTACGAAAACTAAAAAATTGCTCAAAATATGCTTGCTTATAACTCGAACATGTTGTGATTATTGGAAATTGAGTAACATTGTCAGTATCTCGAGGACGAGTTCATTGAGTCCCTTCCATTCTTACATTTTCCTCTTGGAGACCTTCCCCGTATTTCTTTTTAGTATTATCGTCACTTTGTATGTATGTGTAATACCTCCAGAAAAAGAAGAAGCACCGGGAGAAAAGGAAGAAGAGCCTGTGACAACAATAAATAATAAGCCGGGAGATCATAGCCACATGAAAATAAATAAATATACGCATACATCATACATATATATAGGACAGTATCAATCGAACAAGAGAGTGAGTGAAAAAGAGCGGATTAGACTCAATGAGAGGTGACAGATAGGATGAGAAAGAAAGACATATCGCACAAAAAGATGAAGATACAACCACGATGATGATCATCATCATGATGCCGATGATAGACGGTGTCCTAAGAGGATATAGTAAAAATATATATTGAGTAGCAGTAGGAATCCTCCTCGACATATTATAGAAAAACGACAAAAGACTCCTCGAGAGGAGTTGAGCTCGGCTCGGTTCAATTTACTACATACATAATATACAGTATGTATGTAGTTCAGTTCAGGTAGGCGATGAACAAGAAAACGAAAAACGGAGGAAGAGGAAGAGGCATCAAAGCATGCTCGAGATAAAAACCCAGCTGACAACCTTCGCACACCACAAAACTACAACTACAACTTTGTGTGTGTGTGTGTGTATGTAGTGTGTACGCTATACAAGAAAGAAGTGAAAATAGATAGAAAAGGATCCTCTATCTTCATTCGCTCCACCATGGAATTTTGCTATGCGGCTCCTGCGTCTGTGCGTATCTCTCACTCTCATCATCACCCAAGAGCCAGAGAGAGAGAGTCTCATCCTCATCATCAAGAGGACTCAGATACTTAACGCTCCGTATAATACAATATCAACTCCTGCCGAACTTCACGGCCAAAGAAAATAGAGAGAGAGAGAGAGAGAGAGAGAACGAATCTATTCACAAAACATCCTATTCAAATTTCTACACTGATATCACACAAACATCACACACCTCTAACATTCTCAATCTGTCTCACCTTCATATGAGACTCAACAAGCTCATAGACCATAGACACACACACATTTGATAATAAACACAAATCTTTCTTTTCACATGGATTTTCAGCTACTTTCAACTTTTCATCCTATATCAAAAACAACATCCTCACTTACAAATTGTTAGTCGAAAAATGCACAATCCACATTTCTTCACAGTTCACACCAACCCAAAAAAATATAAAGTAAGCAGTTTAATCCATGTCTAAGCTGTATAATATACATATGTACGTGAATAATAATAATAATACTAATAATACAGTTGGAAGTTGGGACTAAAACTAAAAATACTTTTTCATCCATATGATAAATAATATAAAAGTTGGCTCTACATTTTTTATAAAAAAGTCCATTAAAACTTCCATTTCCATTTCCACAGAGATGCACGACACGAGGAGGAGAGGAGACCGGAGGAAGAGAATCGAGGAGCTGAAAGCATGTTTATGAATAAGTAAACGCGTGTACACAAAACACGGGGCGACTATAGAGAAATAGAGAAATCGCAAACTAGAGAGAGAGCGAGAGAAAGAAAGGCATCATGATGAAAAGTTAAGTTGAAGTTGAATGTTGTGTGGTGAGAGAGAGAAGAGAGAGAGAGCCAGAAAGATTCGGCTAGAGAAATGTACATGTTGAAGAGAACTTGAAGGAGACGGAAAAACTGTATGGCAGGCACAGCAGAGGCGTAATAAGATGAGATGGAGTAAGTGCGATATCAAGTGGAATCAGAAAATGCAAAGTTGAGAGGGAGAGAGGCGTGCGAGAGTGGAACGAAGAACGTAGACTAAAAATGTAAAGTTTCATCAACATCATGATCATCATACGTCGAGACGACACTCTCACACATACATACATACATACATACAACAACTATAGAAACATAGAAGAATATAGTGAGATGAACAAGTGTAGAGCTCTCTTCTATATTCTATGCATAGATCATAGACTTGCATATTATATTATAGAAAAAAGACGTATGACCGTGATACGACGTGAAAGAGGAAAAGGAAGGAAAGAAAAGAACGAGCCAACGTAATTTTGACCATGGAAACCCATTGCTAACGAAGTAAACACAAGGATCATGCTCATCATCATCCTCTTCGTCGTCATGATATCACTACGGCGAGCTACTGATACATATACACATTGTATAGGATGATATCCAAAAGATATGCAGAGCTTCTGTAGTTAACTATATATGTATACATCCATAGGCACAGAGAGAGAGATAGGAGAAAAAAGAGGGAGAAGTTGGAAGTGCATTCATCTTCAATTTTTTGTCCAAAGTGACAAACGAGAAGTGAAGTCGATAGGACGAATGACGAAAGGAATAAAGGCAAAGGCAAAAAGAAATAAAGAAAGAAGACGTCGACGTCTCTCTCTCTCTCTCTCTCTCTCATATTCATCTTGAATCCGGCGAAATTTCTTTGATGTTGTGTAGTGTCGCGACAAGGCAGCATAACACCCAGATCTCTCTCTCTCTCTTATATCATTTTTCCTCCTCCTACTCCTTCTTTTTTCTTCCTATAATATCCTCTTCAACGTACATATGTATATATTAAGAACCTATACATACCTAAATAGTCGTATATTATGAATCATGCGTTTTTTATACTCCATCTTTTTGAGGATGTTTTCAAAGTTTCTTGATATAATATTGAATGTATATAATATATACAAAATTATGTATACCATACACCACACATGTAATACACATGAAGATGAATGGGACAAGTGTAATTTGTACACAACTATAATGTGCAGCGACACAATCCCAGAAATGAAATTCAAATGATGAAAAGGCCGAGGAGGATTCTGAGGATTCACATACATAGATACATACACAATGCATAATATAATATTATGCACATTATATTTGTACAAGTCTACAAGAAGAGTTGAACAAGAGGGCAACATCATCATCATCATCATCATGATCAGAGTGAGCGAGTACTTAGTCATGAAAAGCATTTTATCATCGACTCGCCCTTCTTCTTCTTCTTCTTCTTCTCTCTCAAGTCAACAACTTCATTGCGCCTGCAAACATCCAAGTGTCCTCATCATTTCATTTCACCGACCGGCCGACTTCCAAATAGACGAAGGATAGGAAGAAGACGGCAGCTAGAGCATCGCATCATCACTCTGATACAGTCAAATTCTACTAAAAAGCGATCTCTCCTTTTATATATTGTACCGTACACCGTACACATATTTTAAGTTCTACATGATGTATTCAATACATAACTTGACTTTACGGTTTACATATGTACAGTACTTTACTCTTCTCCTCGATTCTCTAATCATATTTTCAAATAGATAGTTCATAAAGCATATCCTTCTCGGCACAATGTGCATAATTTGATTTTGGACCCTCTCCGACTTATTCGTACTGTATAATATAATATATTGTATAGACTGTGTGTAAAGTGTAGACTGTACACTATGTATTTCATCCTCTCACTCACCCAGTCAGTCAACTTATAAAATGCCATGGCTCATAAATTCATATGCATGCAAGTGTACGTATGTATACTACATGTACAATGCTTATTATTATGATTATGTATCACTCAATGGTATGCTCTCGAAAAAACTCCAAACGCCAAACAAACTATCATCTACACACACGTGCATAATATTCCTTTTCTTCCATTCTTCTTCTTACGAAGTTCTTCCACTTTTCGCCTGCCAACACTCAACACTCAATCTAACATCATTTAACGTTGGAATAGGGGAAAGAAAAAAAAATTGTACATATATATGTATGTGTATGTATATTCCACAGCATTATTAACTGTAAAGAAGTTGTAGCCACCCCACGATTTGTTCCAATCCAAAAACAGTGCAAAAATTTTTTGCAATCCTCGTCTCCTCTTGTTGCTCTCCTTTGACTATGTAAATATTGTAATTACGAGCAGGTTTTAGGCAAAGAAAAATATGTGTGGCATGTGCAAAAAAAGGATGAACGTAAAGAAGAGCATCTAGAACCTATAATCGCAATATGCAGATCATACACATCGTATCGATGTTAAATGAAGGATTATACCTTGCAATTAATTCTCAGTACAGCCAAAAGGCTTCAAAGAACGGGAAAAAATGAAAAATTCCCACCGACTGAGCTGAGACTTAAATAGAATAAAGAAATAGTTTTCTAGCTGAATTAATATCAATCTCAAGACTCTCGATCACCACTATGGTTATACTGTGAATAAGTATTAAGATTACGATTATTATTCATACGAAATAAGATGAAAAACGCTTCTATAACTCAAACGTGTTACATTTCGCTCCTTTGAAAATACTGTACAATAAATTGGATAGAAAAAGAAATAAATCAAAAAAATATCACTATCAACTCTGAAGGAATCAAACTTCGTGCGTGCTCAAGAGAAATGCTTTCTCTCTCCACACTCCGACTCACTATAATAAACGTAATGATTTAACACGTACACGAAGTCGAAACAATGATTCCGCAAATGAGCTCGTGAATTCCATGTAAAAATCATCCTCGCCTGCTTTACATATTCTTCTACATTCCTGCATTTTATACAGCTCAAGCTCGTAAGGTATACTCTTCAAAATGCAGTTGGAACTATCAGCTTGATATTGATGCACCAGTATGAACAACAACAATGCATCAGTAAACATTTTTCCATGGTCCGTTCAGTCATTGTTTTTTTTTTCATAATAATAATAATAATTCACAATCCCTACTCGAAATTCATATCACTGAACGTTGTGAATCAACATAATAAAATTCAAAATGGTTTCAAATTTCAAACTTTATTTGTCAACATCAGTAATAAATAATATCTAATAATAAAATATCAATACCATTACTGTCAAAAAAAATTACAATACAAACAACTTGGAATAATTCTACGCTAAAAGTAAAGCGCAGATACTTAATAGGTTGTCAGAAGGCTTCAATAGTCAATACATGAGAGCATCACTCTCTACTCTCTACAGAAAAATACACTTCCTGATAAAATAAAACTGTTTACTTCGCATTGAGAAAAGGTGGAAATACCGTCAACTGGTGAAGTTCTGTCTCTCTCTATTTATCTACATTTTATTCCCCGAAAATAATATCCAGCTCTCCATGCCTCCTGCAAGCTTACAGACGGTAGCTTGATAACATTATGCACTTGGTATTATCATTATTATTTTGATGGAGAGGAAGAAAAAAAATGCAGAGTCGGGTGAATCCTGATGAGTGCTGGAGAAATAGTCCAACACTTCAACAGTGGAGCTTGAAGGCTGGCAGTAGTCACAGGAAAGGGAGAGAGAGAAAGAAAGAAAGAAAGAAAGAGAGATTAGGAAGTCCTAGTTGTGAAAGCCTCAAATATTTGACACGCCTTTACCTAGCACCCTTATCAAACAGCAAATAAGCCTTTCCATTTCTTCCACCATTCCATTCTATTCCATTCGGTTCTTTCCACTCTAGCATTAGCATTATGACAAGGACGGTGATGGTGAAGCGATACGAGAAAATAGGATACCACAGCAAAGTAAGGCATACCACCATTATCCCCATTATATTCAGAGTTCAGAGTGAGGAGGTAGATAGATATTGCTAACGATACGACAGATATATCTACCTCCAATCTACATGTATCTTTTCTCCTCCGAATAGTAATAGTAACTATTTAGCGAGGGAGCGAAGAGGAAGAACCGACCGACACATCCATAACCAGCTTTATTCCGAGTGTCATATTTGAAATGTTTCTCTCTCTCTTCTTCTGCCTAATGCCTAATGTAATGTAATCCAATACCAGGAGTAACCGCCTCCTTTTTTATTACCAACACATCGCCATCAACACAACTGGCTCTATGTATGTACATATGTTTGTACACATAGTAAAAGTTACTTATTTCTTCTTTTTTGTTACCTCTCCTCCTTTTGTCAACCTCCAACTCTTCTCCTCTGTATGTATACTCTATACTCTAGCCTCTGTCCTCGTTCTCTTGATACTTGATATTATGCAAAAAAATAATAAATGATACCTCCACAAATGTTAATATAATATAAACTGAAAAAATTCATGTTCTCTCTCGTCTCCACTATAGAATTCTGAATACAAAACTCTCAAGGTTGTCACAATCATAATACGACATTACGTCATCATTATCGTGTTACAATACGACTTAAAACCAAAACCAAAAACAGAATAATAATAATAATAATAGTAGCAATTTTTTATCGATTTTTCTCACTGGTGTTGCAAGAAAGTGTTTGGACGTTTTTGGTTCGGTGGAATATCCTATATCCTACATATACATGTACATGAATATGAGCATGAGGTATTGACCTAGATGACCGTTTCATTTTCTTTCATTTCATAATGTAATATTACTACTACTACTACTTGAGTCTTGAGACAAATCAATCAAGTCAACGCTCACGACATTCCCGTTCACTCATTCGATTTTTGCCTCATCAGGACTGCGAATATGAATATGAATTGCATACATTATGTACGTACACTCCCCTCACACATATCGATGGTTTTGACTAGAATTGAGCGAGACGACATATCAAACTTGTGACAATGTGGTGACTCCTCCTGCTACCTTTTCCTTTTTTATGTCCCTTATCACCGATCATACATTGCATATTCAACATATGTCGGCGGTTCGTTCATTTCATAAAAGCTCTTTTTGTTTCCCCGAAAATCAAGAGTTGCTCAATAACTTTAGATAATGTATGTATGTACATTGTACATCAACGTCGTCACGGGTATTCAATGTTCATATACATTATACATGTATACACACATGCATATTATATAGTGGCCTACCTTTCGTTGTCGATTACAACACGAGTACTATTCTTTTTAATTTCAAAATCGAACCGCAAAAAGACTTTCACATCACCTATCAAATGGAACATGGAAAGTGTCTAGCTCTCCTAATTTATAATTCATCATTAAAAGCTATGGAGCAATTTGCCCGTTCATAATATCGAGTTTTACTTCAAATCCGCACTTTGCCCATATTTATATTTACCACATATCGTGAGATATCAATTGTTTCACCAAAAAATGTACCCGAAACCCAAAATTTACCCGCATTTTTTATGAAGTATGAAGTAACTATGTTTGCCTTAACGACTAAGTAAACAAAGGTTGATACGTACACTTACAAATCCACTCTTGTCGCTGATGTTGTTGGTGAGCTTCAATTTGTGAAATGAGACTACTTTTTGCATCCACTGTTCACCTGTTGGAAAAGAATATAGAAAAAAAACGAATTCAATATAAAAAATTAAGTCAACATATAGGTAATTATTACTAGTTCCCTGGAAATTCTGGATGCTTATAATCTGTCTGGGCAAATACCGATGAAAAATGCTACGTGTGGCGCTACTCGAGACTCGATATTAAATATTAACACGATATCACATCTCTCGAAACAATAACTGTGACAATAAATTACGCAAGATTTACGGCAGAAAACGCATGACGCGGTGTGTTGTCGCACTTCTTTATCATATCATACGATGTATGAAAAGAAGACGAAGAAGAAGAAAAAGTCGTACCACATTATATTATTTGAACAACTATTGAGATATCATACACGCAAATATAATAATAACATAATCTATTTTAATAAATATTAAATATTAGACATTAGGTCATAAAAAGTGAGCAGTGAGCAATCATATTATTTATTATTTATTTATAGTTAAGCTCGTACCTGTGGAAGGGGAGTCTGGATGAATGTACATTCTTTTGGGCATCTCGGGATCGGCTTTTCCTGCCACCATCCATCGGCTGAAATGGAGAAACAAAACAAATTAATAAAGTCGTCCATAGTTTCTTTCTCTCTTTCTCTATTCCTCTCTCTCTCTCTCTCTTTCTCTGTATGCCTCTTTCAAAATAATTTATTACATAATTCAACCTAAAAAACGGAGAAGGATAACAAAGGAGGAGAAAAGGAAGAACAAGTAATATTTACAAGACCAAGAGGGGATCAATGTTAAAAGCTTTTGAGTCCATCCATCCATCCATTTACATTCATTTTTGGAAATACTACTATACATAGGTACTACATACTACTCGAGCAAAATGGGGAAGGAGAGGCTAATAGTAGGCAAAAGCCAAGCACATGCACATTGAACCAAGAACATGGACAAAGTGAATGGAAAAAAATGAGAAAATTATTGGGAGTGAGCTCGAGCACATTATTTCTTGCATGATCATGTTTGCTGGTTTGTGTCTAACTTTTCAAGTGTATGTTGTATACAGTGTATGTATTATGTATATTGGAGTGTAGTGTAGCCAATATATCTCTATAATAGTTTCCAGTTTGCATGTCCATGTCCGAGCAAACACACATTGAGGTGGATCGAGATGGATTGCAGGCAGGCAGGGAGCAGGAGAAAACTAGCTATTAAGTCGACATGCTTACAATACATTATGGGAGCTATCTAACTGATTGTGACTAACATGAACTTGAATGTATTCTATTGTGCATAATATGTATACATGTATATGTATGAATGCCTTGTGGAATTAAATGAAAGAAAGAAAGAATGTGAACTCGCCATCCAAATTCAAACTCGGGTCTCTTCTATACTCTGTACATGAATCTGCTTAATATGTAACTAGTATAACAAGTATAACCCATGATACGAAAGGCGTTCAATGCGCCTTTTCAATCAATGCTCATTCGATGTTACTAAAATATATGTTTCAACATTTTGCCAATTTTTTTCTCGCTAACGTATTCCAAAGAAAGAAAAGTAGGCTTGCGAAACATTGACAAAAAATCTTAAGCTTAGACGATCATCTAAAACTAGTCGATGAAAAAGTTTTCCTGGACGTCCATCGTACATCATATTGCTGTATCAGAATATAATTCGCATGGAACATGGACAGAAACGGTGTGCATTTATTTCCTCATCATCTGCATGTGTACAATGTACTTGTACTTGTATATGGTCCGTAAGGAAGAAAGGATCAATATATAATAGAAAGAATGAAGACCATATATAAACACATTTCAGCTACATATGTCTAAGTAAGCAAAAGCTAGAGCAAGAGCAACACCTGCTCGCTTCAATTCCTGCTAATCACTTCTGGCCCAAATAATTAGACCATATCGCCTGACTACTCACTCGCTCACTCACTCACTTACTTACTTACTTACTCAGCTCCAGATAGAGACATGTTCAAGCTTCACTTTCAGAACCAATTAAACCTACCTACGTATAATATAATATACTTACATGCATATGGACATAAGTACAAGCACACCTCACCCGTCTCCTCGCTCGCTTGTGACTCCAATCAAAATCTTTCTCTGTATGTATAATATATAGCTAAATATGTATGTTTATTGCATATATATATAATCCAGTTAAATGCTGCCTACTCAATTACTTCTTTAGTTGGATGATTGTCAATATGTGCCTTTCTTTATCGCCCAAATATCTCAATCCTCAATATTCCCTTCCATTCGATATTCGAATGTACATACTACATACAATACAAGATAATACAGGACACTCCATTGATGCAATGTAGTGCAATACATGACACGACACAAAATTAACTCACACCATTGCAATTATGTATCTGTAAACTGTCTATATATACAATACAATACACCGTCATCGATAAATGAATGGTTCATCTCACACTCTCTCTTTCTTTTCTATCTCATTTTACAACATCTTTGACTGTCTGTTTGTCTTGTTATTATATATTAACACTATCGCGGCTACCTTCATTATTATTATGTATAATAATTATGAATTACCACTATTACGGCGTCTCTCTTATTCATCTTTCTTATCACTATCACTGGAATTTCCCAACAACAGGCACGTTATGCAGTCCCGTGTATTTACTCTCAATCTCAACTCTATACGTTGTTTGCTCATTCCAGAACGGAGGCAAGTGGAAGCCAGTGTGAGTCAGTCGGTTACTCAATCTGGACAGACAATTAGACAGTTCAAGTACAGACAGAAGATAACCAAGCCCTTACGTGTGTGTAAGACGAACGGGCGGAAGCAACGCGCAATTTAATCCAGAATTTTAAACCCTTATATCAAATTTACTAATGAATCTACAATGTATCGATATCCTGTTAGGACAATACATAAAAAATCTAGCTAAATGGGTGCATACATATATATGAAGCTCGGCTCCCTAAAACCGATTTAATTCAGTTCAATTCAATAAAGTGAGCAGAGTCAACAGTGGACTTAACCACAGTCAATTGTAAATTGTGACATTGCTTTTTCCCATTAAATACGAACAGTACGTATGTATGTATGTTTAAATGTGTAAATAAATATAACCCATTGCCCACTGCATTACATTACACTCGTCATCACCAAGTTCATTTTTTTTGTTGGAAAAAAAATGATTGGTAAACATTGACCGGGGTTCCTAGGAAAGTCATGAACTGACGGACCAAAAAAACTTACTGATGACGCTTTAATGAAAGGCAAATAATTATCCCTCGCCAACTTAACTGCTTACTCAACACGAACAATCTGTCACATCGGCCTTTGTCTTTGTCTTGATCTTTGTCCTTTATCCCAACAGCCCAGGAATGGCACAACATCTACGTTGGTGTCTATTCCCAGCCATTGTCAAGCTTAAAATGTGTGCAGAATACATATTATATTATTTACACAGCCAGAGAAAGCACATTGGTGCAGTTTGTAGTCACGTTAATCACATGTACAGATGATGTTCCAATTTCCATTCTATTAACACATACCAATGGCCCGATTAATTTTGTAATCATATTTTTTTAATCTATATATATATTCCGAGTTTTTTTGTTGGGAAACATTCTCACTGCTCAAAGTTTAATGTTATCATATTTTTATTAAACCTGGAATGGCAACTTTATTGATTTATTTCGCACAGTAATTTTATTTTGCAGGTTGAAGGTTGAATGTTGAATATTATATACGATTAAAACATTTTGCTTCTCATTTCCCCCACAAAAAAGGCGGAAAGGAATCTATCGATACATACATTGCATATCATTTTAGTTTTGTGTATTCATCATCAAAAATTTAAAGCGCCTCATGTCAATTACACAATTATATATAGACCGACTTTTCTTTTCTCATATATTGTGTAATGTGTAACACTACAACAAAATATAATGAAGTTGACTGACATTTCATACTTTTCACATACTCTTGACCGCCTTCGTCTCAAGTTGGTGCGGCAAAACAAAGTATAATAAAGTAGATATATCTTATTGGGGATAGAGAAAAATATGGTATAGAAAAATAGATGGGAGTTATAGATATTCTTCATTTCTTTGAAACTGGATGAATAATGAAATGACAAGAAGGAGTAATATGTCAACTCAGGGTGACAGCCTCGGCAATGTAACAAGACGTAAGTAACAATACATATCCATACACTGCTGCGTCATAATAATAATAAGAGAGTCCCAGAGACAGAAAAAACCCCAAAAATCTATACTTTTCCCTATCATACTTCCCAAAGGAAAAATCTTTCGGCCTTTTTTCTACATAAATTATGCATCTTGCCTTACTTACGCACATATACTTATATAGACACATTACATTCATTTTTTTTAAATAGTCAGTGTTATATCCAAACACTATTACATATAGTAGAAAACCCTAAGTATTACCAACATATTTACTGTGTCAAATGGCTATAAACCCTAATTAATTTCATGCTATAACTATAGTCTACGATATTCGACATAATATACATACCATAACATAAGGACGAGAGAGTGGAGTCAAAAAAATTAAACTCTCTTTCCTTCTATACAATTTTGTCTATAAACAAAATTCCTGCGTTTGTCGGCCTCGAGAAAATATTACACTTTGACAATAATAATAGTAATGATGATGATAATAATCGTCGTCGTCGTCATGAGCATAAGTACGTACGTACACATAATATGTGTATGTGTACAAGTTATACAAGTGGACGTCCAAGAGTAGCCCTTCAATCATTGTATAATTGTACGTACTCCGTGTGTAGTGTGTAATATACGTAATGTGTGTGCATGCAAAACTACCAATACAAACAAGATTGAAATTGATATAATCTAAACTGTCCTCCTTTAACTTGGTTGGCTCATCACATTAGCTTGTTATAAGTTATAATATAATAATATAATGATGATAATATTAATATGGATGATATGGCGGAAAAACTACTCGTGAGTGTGAGTTTGAGTTTAATGTCTATCAGCGATGCCGAAAGAGCCAAAATTCATTCGTTCAATACAATAATATAATATTTACATATTATAACATACGATACCGAATACCAAATACCAAAGTAATGAAGATATTTCTCTGTATATAATAATATTAATATTACAAAGTACGTCAAGTTTTCATATACTACATACATAAAGATATTATAAGCATCTACTCTATAACATAAACTCAACTTGGACTTGTTCGTATATACATATGCTGAACAGGATAATGTAAAATATTTGTAAATTCTATGAGAGTTCTTCATCTCTCCCTCTGTGATTCGGAGAAACGATGGACAAGTTGGACAAAAAGCTTACACATATACTAGATGTTCTCGAGTGATATCTTTGTACACTCTCTCCATGCGTAAAATTCAATGTTAGTGTGTGTAGTGTGTAGATACATAATTTTAATACAAACTCCATATTACAATACTGCTACATATGTATACATAAAAGAGTGTGTGGTAACAAGGAATTATAGGAAATTAACTACACATACATACATACATACATATGGATAGGATGATGATAACTCTGATACGAGATGAAAATAGTGGGAGATGTGGACAAACCTGTTATGGAATTTATATCGGTAGTCGTCAGCAGCAACGATGTCCAGAAGCAAGATATATTTGGCCTTTGGGTCAAGTCCTGACACACGGAACTTCATCTGTGGAAACATTTGCCTGCCGACACAAAAAAAGATACAGAAGAAAAAAACATTATCATTTTGAATCATCAACATGGAACATCAACTTACTTAAATAAAACATCGAACATAAACACATGATAATAATAATCTTTTATGTATCAAGTATACACATATTTCAAGAGGGGAATTCTTCTTCTATAGTACATAATACACATTATACATATATTAAATCGGCATGGACAAAAGCATATTTGTACGCATACAAATAAGTACAAAATACAAATACAACATAATAATGTAGAAGATGTCGATATCAGTTAATGAATCATGTTCACACACACAGTAGTTTCATTTAATTTCATTATTTCTTTTTGTTCATCTCACTCTTTTGGTGTTTTTCTTTTTGGGGTGAGTAAAAAGCGTAAAGCTAGACTAAAGTTGTTACCCACAATCATATTATATATGAGAGTTTATAAAAAAAGAACCTTCAAAGTAAGGCTTTTCTCCTCTCCCGTTCAATTCAATAAACGATTATGTACAATTTATTGGAAAAACTTTAGTAGGTAATATTTATTTATAACACATAAATAATCTTGTCCTTTCACGACTATGACACTAACACCCACTCAAAATCATTATTTGGACAGAAAAGTACAGTACAAACAACAAACAAACTAGTTAAGCTATACATATAATGTTCACGTAATACAATTAAGATTGATGACACTTTATTAACTGTGATGATAATCTATTCTGAGAATGACTTTCCTCTTCCTCCTCATCATTCCATCCCATCCTGATATCAATCATAACGATAAAACTTGGGATTTTTATAACATGATAATTACCCAAATGGCATAAATGAATCATTTTTAAAATGATGAAACTTTGACTTGACGTGATCATGATCTACATTTTTATGTGAAAATTGCTCACAGGACAGCACATTTGTATCCTTAATTTTATCCGCACATGCATAATAAAATAAAATAAAATATTATAATATATAATATAAAGATAAAGCTCATCATCATCATTATCAATTCAATTTTCATCCTACATTTTTGCTTTGTATTTTTGTGTCCACATCTAAATTGACTGACTGACTTGAGAGAAATAAAAATAGTGACAGAGGCAGAAAACAGGTTCAACCTTCAATGATGATAACAATAACAATCACACAGTGATAATCATGATTCCTCCTTCCTTTTCTCCCCGTTGTCTAAAATAATAGTTTGACATGCACAAGCGTACATATACCTATACACTATACACTGAAAGAAAGATAGTTTTTGAGTCTCCTCTAATGTTTTTATATACACATATATATTTTTTCATAACAGCCGTGTGATTGCCATCAGTCACACGATTCTACATATCGATACATATTCATATAAGGTATAAAACCTACTGCATGCATAGACAGCATATGGAAACCATTGTCAAAGTCTTATTGTCAACGTCAAAACAGTCTCTCACCAGTAGGATTTTTGGACACGTTTGCCACCGTGTTAGTAGTTCCATCATCATCATCATCATTGTCCGCAGCACACCATCAATATGAAATAAACTGATAACTCACCGACGAGTCAACGAGTCCATTTTCGGAAAATAGATACTTTTTGGTGTGGCATCATGTGATAGGACAATGATGATGATGATGATACATTTACATTTAAACACTCCTTCTCCCCACGTTTTTCCCACTTTTATTCCTATTATTCCCGTTTTCCACACATGCATAATATTCTTTCTCCGTACACCCTCCGTTTTCTATTCTATTCTCCTTCCAATTCATTCATTTCATCACACACAACGAGACAAGGAGAATATCAATTTGATGACAGTGACGAGGGCGATGATAAGTACACATTAAACTCTGATCGTGATGAGCTTGGTTGTATTATATATTTGTATCGTATTGACCGCCGCATCATTCATTCAAAGTCGAATCAGACACCCAAAAACCGCATCAAATATGCAAACTACCGAGAAAATGTCTATCAAAAAATAGAACACGCTTTTTCAGTTTTTTTCTACTTCTTTCTCACGTACATATACATATTACATATGCATATCACATTATGCATGCATGTAAAAACCTTTTGTTCATTTCCTTTCCTCTTTTTTTACACCCGAGGAAAAAGGCGCACGGTATCAACCTGATAAATTGTGAAAAAATGTACAAATAAATAATAAAAAATTAAGTATAAATATCAAGCAAGCATGCTCAGGTTTAGAATGAGAAAAATACTACTACTAACTATTACTAATAATAACAATAAGAGTAATAATAATAACAGGAGGAAATAATATGACCCACTGTATATTACACATTACATATTATGCATTTGTAGAAATTGTACAACATACATACATTCATACAAACAGGAATATCATTCATGTCTCAATCTGTCTGTACACATGAAAATTTGGAGGCTAGAGGCATGACGATGAATTCAGATGGTCGACTTGGCATTGCAAGACAACGTAAGACAAGAAAAAAGCTCAAATATCTCTGATTCTCTCACATACATACACATGTATGTAATATGTATAAATATATATGTAGGAAAATACAGAGTGCCTCGACTCGTTCCAGAATATGGTATAGAAAAAAAGAAGAAGAAGAAATGAAAAGATCTACATGGCATGATACACGCAGATGCCCTTCTGATAAGAATTAGGCCGGAAATTCAAGTAAGCAGAGAGAATGAAATGTAGAAATGGAGAGAAAGACAAGATTCCATGCGACACTTACATTACGACATTACGTTATTCTGTTTCTCCTGTTGTATATGTAATATGTAATAATAATATCATGTGTATAAAAGTGTATCATAATAAAAAAACAAGCACAAGACGACAGAATACACAATACCGAGGTAATGTAAACTGCACACAGTTTTTTTCTATCTTTCGTTTTTCTCTAACTCTCTGACTCTCTCTTCTCTCTTTCGCTGTGAACGCGAACAGAAACACAAAAGTGTGTGGGTAAAGTACGAAAATCAAAAAGCAGAGTGCTAATGAGATTATTTATAGCGAGGCGTGTCGGTGTCCACATTACTGTGTAATGAATGGGCGTTCATATTCAGTTTCACTGCACCGTACTGTACTATGTACATACCTACCTACCTAGTACCATCAGCATAATAATAATAATAATAATACCTACACTGAACGACTACTACGACGACGACGACGAATCTTATGTCATGTCACACAGTTGCTGTTTTGTTTCGACTCCCTCCTCAAACTGTGCACGGTACAAATAGGTAGAAAGACATTCCATACATTAATAATAAGTGTCTTTATGTATTTCTCCTTTTCTTTTTCCTTTCTCTATATACACGTATGTATCTATCCTATATATCTTATATTCCCTGTGCATATTTTAACGCATCACAAAAGAAAAACGACAGCACTTGATTTTCACATGTTTTAGCAAAGCACCGATCATTCTGTCGTCTTTGTCTTTGGCTTTGTCCCTGTCATCATACCTTATTTTTCACCCTCAACTAACCTTGGGGGTATTACACGCAAATAGATACATGGGGACAGATGGGAGACCACATCAGAGAAAATACAAAATATCTAGTATTATAATAAATAATGTATATGTAAATCCGTTGTATATTGTACATTATGCGACAACTAAAGAGAAGAAGCAGGTCATTGATTTCTCATACATAGTCGTACGTACGTCCGTACGCCGACTGCTGCAGAACGATACAGCACGAGCAGGAATTCACTGCTTGATGCATCTTTGATTTGGCTTCTCCCTTTGCACTAGCTTTGTGCATATTAATGTGCACTGTATATTGTATATGTTTAGGAATATACATACACCTTGTTTGTTTGTTTACACGCTCATGCATGAAGATGAAGATGCAAGTTTACCACAAGATAATCAACTCGCTTTGAGTTTACATTTAAATATATCTTCTTATGTGTATACATTCATGCACAGTTCGGCGTTTGGTTTGGACTTGCCAACCTCTCTCTCTCTCTCTCTATCTTTCTTTGGTTTTAAAGTTTAAAACCAACTTTGGTGAACCAAAAGAGGATTCCGCTTCATCAACTGTCTTTTATCGCCGTCGATATTAGCTTCGTTTAATATTTTTATTTCTCTTTTTTTCTAGAACAAAATATCTGTATGTATTTAAGTATGTAACAGACCAAGACCTAGGCACAAAATATCGGTAAAATATTCGGTATTATTAACAACAATGTTCATTAACTCGAGAGGCTCTATACATGCATAGAGAGATGGAAAACCTGTGTAATTAACGAATTATCAACGTCAATATACCAAACAAACAAATGACTCGTCCTTTCGTTGCCGTTGTCTTTTTTTCCTGCACACGGTGCACTACTGCATTATTCTTATACATATCATGCTCGTCTCGTGGTATCCCGGTGGATGGTGGTAAAAACAAACTATTATTAGCAATATAATAATAAAATTGTAATAATTAGCGCTCTACGACTTTTCTTTCATTCCATGGCGTGATAGATAGCGGATTGAAGTAGAATGTGTACAAATGTTCAAATGTATCCAATATATTATCAACTGTATCTGTATATGTATCGAATATCATGGAGCTGAGCTGTCTCATCTCTCTCTCTCTCTCTCTCTCTTATATTGCACCTCACTCCACTTCCACTCTCAATTTATCTCATTAGTGCTCTTGTTCCCCGATAGCCGTACACAATCAGAATCTCTCCTTTCCTTGTCTTAACGGTTCAAATGCATTTTTAACTACCTTCCGAGATTTCCATAATCTATTTACTATATGTATATCGTCTCAATTCAAGAGATCCACATTCCACTCAAATACCAAATATATTTAGAACAAAACAAAATGTGACACTCACAATACTACTTTAAACTAGCAAACTATTCGGTATTCGGTACACTGTACACTCTCGTTCGTTCGTGACGATAAGAAGAACAACAAGCAGATAGATAGAGAAAGAACAGAGAGGAAATTATTATTATGTATTGAACAAGTTTGGTACACCGTCATTAACATTAACATTCCGCCTATCAGATACGATACTATGTGTACACACTACACACATACAAAAGAGTTACACTTTTAATTAGACAATCAGCTAATTATTCAAATGAATGGACGTTCCATTTCAATTGTATTATATATATACTATATGATATAACCTTGTCATTTTGATTGCGTTTCCAATCTGTTGGATATTCCTTCAAATTCAATAATAATTAAAATTATATGTCCATTAAGCAGCATATTATACAGCATGAGTCAGCCGTTACATAAAGGTTCAAAATAAAACTGCATAATAAATAAATACAACTACTAGACTACTCGCTCTTCAATTTTTGCATATTATTAAATACCCGTTTACAGTTTACATGCATGCACGAAAAAAACAACTGAATAAACAAATGCACTCCGCATCGCCCGCAGCCCACAGCAACGACTATACACTATATTATACATTTGCCTCAAAAAGTAAAATTAAATGAATCAGTCACAAAGGAAGAAGGCACACGGCACAAAAGCTTATTCCGCAGAACCAGGACGAACGAATCAACGAATATATAAATTATTTTCAGAATATGTATCTACACATCATATAGAAGATAGTTCAGCATCATCAGCCTTCGATTTCATTTCATTTTCCGTCAAAACCAAAGAATCAAAGCCTATCTTGAATATTCATCGTACGTACGTATGTATTATGTGTATGATATATGGGGAATTCATGCACATATGTATACACAGCGACACACAACATACAAATTTGTGGATGGCTGGCTGGTGTATGCTTCGGGACAAGTACGAGTACGGTAGCAAACCATTTTATGATCCCCTCTTCTCTTCCCTTCTTCTTCTTCTTCCTCTTCGCACCGACAGCCTCCATCCTAAATTTACGCAGAGAGAGAGCGAGACAGAGACTACAAAACGGAGCTCCTCCTCCCATCACCAAACACCAACACCAAACCTAACGAAACTCACTTGGCTCTCCTCACCCATTTACACTCCCGGCCAATATACAAGAGAGAGAGAGAGATTCTATTATTATTACACCAGACCCAAGGAATATAAAAAGCCGTGTTCTCACCACACTTTTACACACACACACATACAACAACTAACTCTCTTTTGCTGCTCGTAATTGTAATAGCACTCAACACTTTTTATTAAATCCCATTAGATTTTCGTTTATACACTATACACACAAACTATACATACACAATACACACATATGTATCCACGTTTTATGTGCAGATTGTACAGTTACATGCTCCACTATAATAATAGCACATGAAAAAATAGGTCTAATAAACTTTACATAAATAAAGTAATGAGAGAAAATGATGAAAAAATCGAACAAAATCCATACCGCATAAAACAATAAAAGAGACACTATTGTTTTGATTAATTTTTTACCCACAATTCTTGTGCGTTTGTGTGGATAAAAAAATTGACTGCTTAATTTGATTGAGGTTGATAATTTACCACTGGGTCATAAAACGCCTATTTTCATTGTCAGTCCATAATATGTGCATATGTAATGAACGCTACATCAAAATAGCACAATATGAGCTTTGAACGTGAATTTGTCTTGCATAGCCATCGGCCAGAACTCACACATATACAATACATCATACATGCATACAAATCAGTACATATAGATATATATGAAGGAATAGGTGCTTGGATAAAACTATCAAGACAAGGACAGAGTCGCAGTATTAGCACCGACAACTTCAGCAACCATAGAAGTTTTCCCCTCCTTCTCTTCTTCTTCTCTCACATCATATATTGACTTGCCTTGAATGATTAGAATTTCAATCGTTCAGTCGTTCACCTTTCCTGTTGTCTGTTTCAGAAAGGCTTTGGCGTCGTAGTCGGAAAGTCATCATGAGACTCTCCATCCATCTATCTGTCTCGCTCTCTCTCTCTCACTCTATCTCCTTCGTTTTAACTTGAATTCATTTGGAAACGTCAATTTCACCACCCAGTCGAAATTTTTCCCTCGCTCGAAAACATTTCAAATCAAACCTACAGCTAGTCGTTCTTTCGTTCTTTCTTCTTCAATTTTGCATACAACATAAGACAAACTCCATGGGCAACATCAACATCTTCATTCAAACAAATTCCCACAAAATAATTTTCCTACTCGTCTTCCGAAGAGAGTAAATAAAAAAATGAATATATACATGTACGTGTAAAAATACATAAATGAAGACTATTCAAAGGAGAAAAAATATTGAATTTCGTCTTGTATTATATATTACGTACATATATAATAGACACATCCTTGGCATTGCATTACACTGTTTTGGTTCGTTCTGCTTGTGACTGTGTACTGTGTGCCTAGCTGTGATATGATATGAAATGCAATGCAATGCAATATGAAATGCGCACAGCAACCCACAATTTGTTTAGAATTTTGAGCCTGTTGTAACTGACTATCACTTGCCCACACATTTGCCTACAGAATTTTCGAATCAATTCTCAGGAGGATCCAGGTGCAGTCAGAGTTAGACGAACGATCATCACGAGGATGAGAATGATGATGATACCATGAACAGCTATTATATGTTATACATATTCCATGAGCTGGAGGCTCTCTATATCACGTCTATGCATATGTATGTACACACCAGCAATATTATTATTATTATTATTATTATTACTACTACAGTGGAATTGAAATGTGTCTGTCTGTCTGTCTGTCCGCTTCCACTTCTTCATACTCGAACCTAATATACAATATAATATCTCTACAGTACAGTACAGGATAGATTTCTCTGGTACAACAAGAGCGTGAAATAGATAGTAAAGAGAGGGAGAGAGAGAGAGAATCATCTGAAAATGAGAATCTCTGAGCCTACGGACTAGGAGGAGATTCAAAAAAGATGGCTATAGTACAAAAACACACAGACACTCACTCTCTCGCACAAGCACATCAATCTGCCTCATACACACATTTCCTATATAATATGTTTTATATATTATGTTCAAGTGAGATTGAGAGTCGCGTAGGAAGAAGATAAACACAGAAAAAAGGTTCGGAATAAAGCGTCCACATTTCACGTGTATATTCACACAAGACAGGTAAAGGAAGAAGAAGAAGCAGAAGAAGACGACGAAGAATAAATCATAATAATGTGAGAAAAGAATAGATATGTGAGCGAAAAAAGGAGCAAAAGAAGAAAGATAGGAGATCAGCATATATGTACAACATATTTTTAAGAGTCCAGCTTTCTTCTTCTCGGTCTTCTTCTTTTACTTTTTCTTGAGTTGAATTGACTCAAGGAAGGCCTCCAAGACCTTCAAGTACGATGGAGACCCCACCAAAAACTATTATTTCCATGTAGAACAAGCAGGCATTAGTTAGGTTAAACGAGATCGAGGATTCATTTTAAACAGTAGGACAAGAAGCAAAGAAGAAGAAGAAGACGAGAGAGAGAGAGAGAGATGAAGAGATGGTGCGTAAGTAAGTTAGCTCTTATTAAAACTGGATGATGCGCACACACAAACACATACACACAGTCTACACTTTTTCTTCCGCTTTTCCTTCTTCGTCTGTCTCTCTAGTTAGGTTTCATCATCATAATTTCATTTTTCACTCACTGCCTCCTTCGAATCCCTTACGACTGCCTCTACCTCTGCCCGGGAAAATGATTAAACTCGAGTGAGTGAGTTCTCGAGACTCAAGAGAGCCACAGAGAAGAAGAGAAGACAGTCTATTACGTGTATTATAATCTTTACACAGAAAATACTCTATTATATACATGATACATATACATTATACATATTCGTGTGATAATGTATCTTTATACACATTTTGTATTTGTGTTTTGATTTTCCTAAACGGAGCAAAATAACTTTTTCTCTCAAAAAGATACTCTCAACATACATACATACATACGTATGTATGTATTATGTATACAAGTAGGTGTACTATGGAAGACTAACACAGATAAATAGCTGCTTGCTCCTCAGACAAGTTCATCCTTGTCTTGTTGCCTTTCTTTTTCTCCTTGAAATCCTCATCTTGAGTTAAGTAAGTGGGCGAGAGAGGAGTTTTGTGTGAACTGCGGCACCTTTGTCCATATTAAAACTATACACAGGCAGATTATCAAAGATGGGTAGCGTATCGTTTCGTATCGTATGGACTATGGAAACGGATGAAGTGGAGTTATGATGATGGAGGTCCTCTCTCTCTCTCTCTTCTTTTCTTCTTGTATGCATGATACATACACGGTGAGCCTCAAAACGCGGTCAGTGTTAGATGTGAGAGACCCTTATTCTCTCATGTCCGAATTGAGTTTAGTTTTTGGGGTTGAATCTACGCAGGGGAATCCTTCATCGGATTCAACGAGACGGACGAATCGGAGGGCGCCGTCACAACTGACATAACTAGAGGAAAACAATAGCGGGGTGAGATACTACCCATCACTCTCTTTTCTCTCCTTCTCTCTATATATGTATAAAGCTTTCAACCCTATAATTGCCCGCTCCTTTTATCATATGTATATAGTACATACATTATATCCTACATACATTATATTTTGTATATGTATATGCATCTGCAGAGCTAGCAAAGGGAGGCAAACAACCATCAGGATAGATGATACACGACAATAATAACGACAAACTAACATACAGACGATGGCGACATATCCGTGGAAAAACTAAAAGAAATTCGTATCTATCATCCAGCACAACATACTACTATACTACACATCTGCCCTTTAAACTAAGACCTTCATTGTTTTACCCCCTTTCTACATGTCCCTCAAAATATAATGCATAAATGTTCATGTGTATGTACTTTTCATTTTTCAACTTTACCACCAAAACACACCAAATTCAACATGCACACAGTTCACAGCTCAACAATCAATTCATTTGTTCTTCAATCTCCGTAGTCAACCAAGTAATAATATATTATTGTATTGTCGTATTATTTCAAATGTGTTTGTCTTTGTCTTCAAAGGTTCTATAACCTAATATGTATCAGTGTATTATATAATTATTATTATAACATAATATTTTGAGCGTACAGTATATTTATTATATGGCATATCACAGCAGCATACAATTATACATACATAATATAAGTCTATATCTATATAATAATATATAATAATAATTCGTACTCATATCGTATGTGAGCCATGTGATGTGTGACCTTTGTTGATAATAATTTAAACTCAAGTCGAGTTGATTGTTGACTCCATTGTCTGTACTATACACTCGGTTTACTTTACTTTTATGGTTTTATGACGTGCCTCCTTTCTCACATAGTCTCTCACTATTAACATTATCGTTAATACATACAGTATATTATTATATTATACATGGTACATAATACATAGTCCGCCTCAGATTCGGCTACCGTCTAACTATATAATAATATAATTTTTCTTTGGAAAATAACTCGAGTCCTTATATGTGTATATTATGGAAGAGAGTAAGACAAGTTTAGTTGAGATTCCGATTAGTTTTCTACATTATATCAAAGTTATATCTCTCTCTATCTATGTATCTATCGTCTATCGGAATAGAAGTTATGTATATTATGCATATGCATATGCGAGATATCAAAAAAGGAGAGACAATTACACAAGAGGGAGAGAAAAAAAAATCGTGTGGATTTTTGACAAGATAAATTTTGTTGGAAAGGATTTCCAGTGTGAATGTCTAGCGAGAGAAGAGCAATTGCTCGTCCAAATCCAAAATGGATGGATGTATAAAATATGTATATGTAAAAATGATGTTCCATCATTAGATTTGCCGACCACAAATAAATGCTCCCTCCACACACATACACATCATATCCCGATATCGAGTTGAAGAGCGAGATAGAGGATAGAGAAAAAAAGAATTCACAAGGGTCCTACTCAAAACCAAACCAAACTTATGAGCACTGACAATGGTTCAATCAAAAAAGGGGAGCGATTATAATCCTATAGTGAGAGGGAGAGAGAGAGAGAGAGAGAAAGAAAGAAAAGAGGATGATGCTGCCAACGATATCAAAGACTTCTCTTTTTAGCCAATGGCACACAAAATATGGTTGCACTTGGACTTGGTTTTGGATTTGGACTCCCTGTATACTGTACACCATGTACTACAATGTATTTAGAATGTGTATGTATGTATGTATGTACACATTGGCTGAATAAGGAGCCAGCTGAGATGGATGGATGGATGAAAAAGCCGTCAAAAACTATTCTTCTCCGTTCACCATTCATTTATTATTATGAAGATTCAGCCATATTAAGCGAGCAAAACTTCAAAACTTCATACTGCATATATGTATTCTTTTGCTGACTGTTTTTTCATACATACCATTTATAGGCAGTGTTTCCCTCCTCTTGAACTGAATCACTCTATCAATCCATCCAAAACTATAATATCTAGTATTAGATGAATTATAGAGAAAAAATGTGTAATATTTTATATATAAGAAACATCTCATACTACTTATTCTCCTCCCCCCTCCTCTCGTCCTCTAATCGTCTAACACTCTCTGAACAATGTGCAATAATAATCACATATGTAATATAACATCTACTATATACTATACAGCACAGATACTCAACGAATAGCTTAAAACATTATCCGCCTCCATTAATTTTTAATTTCACACAACAAAATTGCATCCGAGATGGATATACATATGTACTGTAGTATACGAGTGAGTGAGTTCCCAACAAAATATCTTCTCCTTTTGTACATACATAATGGTAATAATACAAATAAAATCAAAATAATAAGCACCTCTATCCTCTATCTATCCGCATTTTCAAATTCCCTTTGAACAAACTCTCGTCAGTTAAAAGTGCATTCAACCACTCTTCTATATGTGTATAATGTATACCTTTGCATTTATTCTACATTTCATAATATTTTTTGTATGTACAATGTAATATTCTTCCTATATGTATAATATTTTAAAAAATTCTTGTTCTCCCTTAAAAAATAATATTGTTCCATAGTATAGTCTCCTCCTATTCTCTTTCCTAATATTGTAAAGGTTGGAAAACCGCAGAGTAATTTTTGAACTTTTTCAAGAGTTGCATTTACATTACATTTGGAAAGGAAGCCAAAAGAAAAAACTTTTTTCTCGCTCACTCTCTCTCTCTCTCTCTCGACTCGAGACAACCAGGAAAAAACAATGATCAATTTCCTCATGGAATTATATTCTTCTATGCAAGTACATGTATAGATATTACATTATATCCCTTTTCTTTAACTACTTCATAAGGTACATACATCCATACATACAGAAGGTCGATAAAACAGAATATGGAGTAATATATATAAAAAGGAGAGAAAGAGTGTGTAAAAGAGGTCTTCGGTTCACGTTTCATGCACTCACTCTTCTCGTCTCTTTCCATAATGTCTAGTGACTGCTCTATGAGGATATTTTGGTTAACTCACATCACAGAAGCGAAAGGACGATGAGGACGGCGACGTTGGAAAAGTCAAGGTGGATATAAAAAAATATGTATAATGTTCAAATATACATATTATGTTCATACATACATGCATAGCATATACATAACTATAAAATACACCACGTGATATGCTGCAAGTAAATTTTTGACTGGATGTACAATATTCACATGTGAGTTGGAGGGGAGTTAAACACAGTATACGGTGTACGATACGATAACCGATTTTATATGATACAGCTCTAGTGGACGTATCGGTATACTCAATGTATGTATGCACATACACATAAAAGAGAGACGACATGAAGGAAACTAAAAGTAGAGGTGGAGGTAAAGTTAGAGTTGCTGGAGTGAGAGCGGGAGAGAGAAAGAGAGAGCGACTTGACTTTGCGTGACTTGTCCAGAGTGAGCGGAAGTGAGAAAAAGTGGACAACATGGCTGAAAAGTCGAGGGAAAAGTCGGAACATGACACCTTCAATGTTTTTATTGGTTGTCCTTTTGACTGTATCAACATCACAAGTCTCACTTCGCATGATGTCGCGGTGGTCTTCGATCTTCAACAGTCTCAGAGAGTATACGTAGTCAAGGACTAACTACGGAAAATGTAAAAACTAGTAGTAGGATGAATTATGCACTAAAATACATGTAAACATACACATCATGTATATTTTGAGCATGTATGTAAGTGTGTATCAGTTTCTCCACTTTTTTCTTCCTCCTCCTACACTTGCAACATAACGTGACAACATTAGAAAAATAATCATGGCTAATTAGCATACATGTGAATATTGACAGCACGCGCTGCCTTCCTCCATTCCATTCCATCCCACCCTCTCATCTCTATCTCATACGTATGTATATATGTATACACTTCCACATATTATTATATCTTTTACATTTTTTCCTGACTGGAGACTTGAAAGATATAAGATACAGCAGGGAAAATTTTACGAAAAAAAACTCAACTTGTTTGCTCATTCTATCCTTCATTAATGACACAATAGTATTTTGTAACTTCAAACAACGGGCATTTTCAGTAGTATTATTCAATCCCAGCACCACAGCTAAATACCACAATCAATGCCTCGTACGATATTTATTATTGAATAAGCAAAAGTCAAATATCGTCTACCTTCAAAAATATTGACATCTTCAACTCTTGTGTTTGCACTTCGTTTTTTAGCCTCACGTTTTCTATTTATCAAAAACTTGAACAGTAAAAACTATACAGTATTCAAGAGCACAGGTGATTAAAGCTTGATGTATGATGTATGCATTGTGTAAATTGTGGTTGATACTGATAACAAAGAAGAAAATGAAGTTGAGTTAATTTGATTAACAATTTCGCTCTCTTGCTCTCCTCCTTTTGTCTTTTATACGGTGTAGCTAAATGAAGGAAGACAAATATGTATAAAGAACGAAAAAAACGGACACAATAAAAAATGTTTTGGCTGATCTTGGCTTGAGCCAAAAAAGACGCAAAAGTCATATTTACGCTGACGACACACTGGAGAAAAATACATATTACATATTATATCCTTTGAAACTTTTCTTCCTTTTCTTTATACACTTATATGCATACAGCAAACATCTTGAAAAATCCCCGTCTCCATACATTCAATTTGTTTCATACATCAAGAACAGATAAAGATAGAGGAAAAGAAGCAATTTTCAGAGCAGCCACACAAGTGCACAAAAAGTTTCCATTTTATATCCGTAGATATATCCATGTATAAGACATATACATAATACATAGACGACAGTCATAAAAAGCTGTGTCTAATGTCAGAGTCGGAGCATTGGACGAGGAAAAACGTATCAAGTCGTCATTTCATCCTACGAGCATACATATATGTAATAACGGATGATACATGTGTGGAAAATATAATGCACACGTCTAGTGACAAGACTCGCGCTTCCTACAAACATGTCTCCTAGTAAAAGGGTCATATAAATGGATGAATCTTCTCTCTCCCTCTCTCTCTCTCACTCCGAATCTGGCACCGACTACAATACAATGCAATGCATTGCTCCTACTACATATATAATATATATATATATTACGTAGCAAGATGGAGAATATAAAAAATAAGAATATTACAGAGGTCCTCGTCCTGGCCATTTGAGCTTCACCAGCGAAGAAAAAGCGACGACCAGACTTTCTATAGAGTCACACAGCCAGAGTGTGATGTATGTGTCTTTTTTTCGCTCTCTCTCTCAAGATACTCTTCCTGTGTCCAACATTATGTAAGCGGGCGGGCGCCTGATAGTGATAGAGTTCAATAAAAGTTGGCAATATCTGAATCCGAGGAGAAAGAGAGTTCTTAGACTACTAGTCTAGAATAGGAACTATACACACACATACACATACACACACACACAATACATACTAGTTTCTCGGATATGAAGGCAAAAAAGATAGCACTTCTCCTCAATGTGAGAGATCCCTGAAACCGCACATCGTAATTTTGTTGAAGCGGCGAGCGAGTATACAAGAAAGGAGAAAAAGACGAAAAAAAAATGTGGAAGAGAGTAGAAAAGAAAAAAGGAGAATGGGAATACGACAGTGATTCACGATGCGAGGAGCAAGCGTAGCTTGTGAGATGTGCACAGTCTCCATCCACAGTGTACTAGTGGGAATTCTCTTGGCAAATCAGCGGGGCGGAGAGACAGAGAATCGACCGAAACTTTTTCCCTTCAATCCCTCTCTTCTTCTCCCTTTCTCTCTCTGTCTCGCTCTCTGTTCTGTCTCGGTATTTCCATCTCCCCGAAAAATTCCTTCCAAAAACATGCCCAGCTTCAACTAAACTCAACTCTCAAGACGACGACGATTCTTTTTTTTATTCTCCACAACACACACAGAAAGAGGCTGATGCCTGCCGCCAACAAAACGGGATGTATGTAGTATGTACATTGAAAGTACACACATAAATGTATGTCTGTAATACAAAATTTTTATATCCATCTCTATAAGGAAACCGTACGTATGTATGTACAAAACAAGAGATGTTCACTTTTGTTCACCTCAGCCGCGATCATTCCTCCTCATTTGCCTCTAATGCAGCTCGAGTCGCCGCCATCACTTTGCCCATTTGTCTCCTCATTACAGAGCCAAACACTTTGCACACCAACTCCATTCCATCCGACTCACCAATTAATCTCAGCGCTCTCTTTCTCTCTCTCTTTCGCTCTCTTTTGCTTTGCTCTCATCCACATTTGCACACTCTGTACTCTGTACATGTGACGCTGTGCTATTGACAAGCAGCCATGCAAACACCATTCTCAGTCTCCGTCGCCTCCTTCTTCCTCTGCCTCCTTTTTACTCCTCCGAATTTAAATCCTTTGCATATACATGATATACTTATGTACGCTGGATATTATACATACTACATACATACACACTCACTTTATCCTTTAGATCAATCTCCTCCCGCTTTCACGCAAACAATGTATGCACAACATAAAAAACTCATTTCACAGAACTACATACCTATATGTACGTTCTTTAATCCCATCCTACATTCTACCCTTCAACATAATATGTATGTACATGTACATAATGTATAGGGTTATGCTGTGGAATAATTATCAAGGAGCAAAGTCAACAAGAAAAAGGCTTGATTTTTCCCTCCTTCTTTCTTCTTTTTTTGGGGAAATGTACAAATACACGATCCGAATCTGAGAGATCCGTAAAAGGAAAAAAGTTGATATAATCCACAGCGCAAACATAAATGTTGAGCTGTGATCTCCTTGAGCACACGCCTACAAATACACAGAAATACAAAAGATCGTACAAATGTGCATAAGGTGCAACTTGTGTGCACGGAAAAATGATGGCGTGGTTTTTATTATTCGCACGCCTCGAATCTTACACGGCCGAACTTGATGATATTTTCTAAAGTTTGATTTTTTTTTAAAAAAAACTCTGACTGTTCAACAGTGCTTTGATTGAATGAATTAAAAACACCGGATTTGTATCTATATCTGCATTTTGTGTCGACCTTTACAAAGATACTTAACAAAATATGTACAAAAGTGTAAAATATCAAAATATTTATTTACTTTGCTTCCCTGCCGCTGCTGGTTGTTAGTGTTTTGTGGTCTGTAGTTAGTGGAGGGAAGAAAAAGAGGGTAAAGCAGCAGCATTATCTTTGGCACAAGTCTGTATTAATTTGACTTGATACGATCAAGTTCAAAGGAGACCTCACAACTTGGATTTCCGGTATGGTAAGATGAGACCAAGAAGAAGAAGAAGTTTACTCAAGATATGTCTTTTCATCTCTTTCCTTTCTTCTCCTCCTCTCTAATTCCAAGTGAACCAAAAGTCACTTTTCATCTCACCAGGAAAAGAAGGGATCTTTTTTTATTTCCCATCTCTCTTTTCTCTTTATGCGTCTATGTACATGACATGACTTTTCCCAGTTTGTTCATCCTCTTTCTCTTTCTCTCTATACCAACTGCGTCTGCCACTTCCACAACTCGACTAAATTCAACTCTGCTGTATTCTCTTCTCTTTTACATAATACTTTAGTCGGTAAATGTGAATGTGCATAGTGAATACATAAGTATCTCCGAACTAAAATATATTTGTAGCCAAGACATCATGAGACCTAGTGTGCTGTGATACAACGAACAACCTCCATAGATAGTCTCCATTTTTTCTCTGCTGCTCTAATAGGAAATTCCCTCTTTTCTTGTCCCTCCTTGTTAGCTGCTTCTCAATTAGTTTCAGAGTCGCATCTTTATTCTAGATATTCACTTTCTATTTCCATTTCCATTATGTACTTTCAGTCAGCTTTAGATTGTATAAACTATACACTATACACAGAGAAAAAAACCAGAAACCCACAACAGACTTTACCCTATCAGCCAGAACAGTTCTGACTGAAGCTGAACACGGTGAAAAATTGGAGTGACTAAAGTAAGGTAAAGTAAAGTGAGCATTATAATTAGAAACCGCGGAAACAACAAAACAAGATGATGAGATTGGAGGCATTGGAGTGCGCGTGGTTCAGCCACACAATTTATTATTTAACATGGAAAAATAAATACAGGGAAGCTCTTTTCTCTCTATTTTCTTGTCTCTCTCTCTCTCTCTAACTCTGTCTCGTCGTGTCATAACTGTGCGAAAAATCTAGCGTCGTTTATGCGTTGGAGCAGGCGTTAATTTACTCGTCTTATGATCCCTATCAAGGATTGAGACCCATCACCCCATCATTAGATTGTACACCGTATAAAATATTATATACGCCTCGAATTAAATTATCCACTGAGAAAAACTATTACTCTCTCCTCTCATATCGGTACATATAATCTGTCTATCGATCATATCATATCATACCGTATACCGTTCCTTTATATAATAATAATAATAATGTAAAAAATTAAATTATATTTTATACATAGTATGAAAAAGGTAGCGATAGTTGTGAAATTGAGCGGACGGGCGAATTATTTCCCCTTTGGCAATTAATTTCAGTTTCCCCACTAACATCCACACCACAGGTAAAAAAATAATGTAATAATAATACAATATACAAAATGCAATATAATAATGTAAGTACGACTAAGCAAATATAAATATAGGTATACATACAAGATTCCCCCATCTGCAATCATGGCCAGCGAGTCTGCCTACCTGCCTGCCACTCATAATAATAGTCAAATTTCACTGTGTATAACTCCATATGTATAGGATTCGCTCATACATATAATAAAATACTAATCCTGTTTGGACTGACTGAAAGACTGGCTTCAGCACTCAAAAGAAGAAGAAGAAGAAGAAGAAGTAGCAGCAAACGTACAGCCATAGTCAGTCGTCTTGGTCATCATAATACAGACACCATCATGATCATGGAGTCGGAACGCAATGGGCAAGCAAAAGCAAACACGGAATGTTATGGAAAGAGCGAGAGAGAGAGAGAGAGAGAGAGAGGAATTAAGACGAACGATGAGCAAGCTGCGAGAGAGCGTAATATAATATAAGTGGATTCACTGGTTCCATCAGCGAGCGAAAAACAAACAGATATTATATGATATGCATCCATAATACGTTGAACACATACTCTGGTTTGATTTTATGGAGAAGAGAGTGAGAGTATCTATATACTGTATACATACAGCAGCAGTAGACAATACACATTACACATACATGGGTTTATTTCAGCCAGGTAGAGATAGAGAGAGGTCTGAGACTCGTATTCTCGTACTGTGGCTTGCTGAGTGGCTCAATTATGTAGTAAGAAGATAATGGCGAGTAGGAGGGCAAGTAGTAACGTGTGGGAAAAACGAGCGATCTTGGAAAAATTAATTACACCTCTCTAATCATGAGCCAAAGCACACACACACACAACATATCCATCCAGCATACTTGCACATGACACAAAGCTACATATTCATACATACACATACATATTATATGCATACTATATCATGTGCAAAGCTGCACTGAACTGAATGTGAGTTGCCTATGAAAGATTTTCAGTCAGTGACGACATCCCAATTTATGACTCTTTCAGTGAAAAAAACCTAAACTTGTAAAACTCTAATATTCACCTCCTTGACTATACGGAATATGTAAGCATACATACAGATGGAATGGAAGATAGACAACATCATCTCCTTCCTCATCTCTCCATACTCTATACAATAAATATGTATGTACGTATAAGTATAGTTTATACCCATTTCTTATGTAATGTGCGGCTTTATCCATTGAACAATGAGTTTATAAGCATGTATGGAACATTCTTGGTATTTCAAGAAAAAAGGTAAGACAAGATATAGATACTGAGGAGAGTAGAGAGTAGGTAAAATAGTAATAGTAGACAGACATATAGACAATGCCCACCTATACAGTTTCTGCCTCTTTCTGTCTTCATCCTCACCCATAATAATCCTCAACAATAATATACATAATACATACATACCTACTCACTCATCACTACCTAGTACTACCTACCTTCCTACCTATCTACCTACAGGCATGAACTGAGGCTTCTTATCCTTCTATGTATATAATATCATAACAAGAAGACTGAGCCCCGTATTATCTTATACATACTAGCAACAACAATACAATACATAGAATACACAATGCAGTTCAATTCAAAACAATACCATGAGACTAAAACTATATAATATACTGACAACATAACAAGAACAAGATGTGCCCATTCCATTCCTCCATTTCAAACACAGCCATTTGAAGTTTATGCACAAATCCACTATTTAATACTGTTCAAAGGGTAAGAGAAGCCGAAAAACCAACAAGCGGCATGTACTCAGTACTCACAGTCATACATATCATACATATCTGTGTAATATCATAACTAGATTTAATAATAATAATAATAACAATCATCATATTTTTCATACCTATATCATACATGTATATGTATATAGTATGTACTACTACTGGTCTGGTCCAAGTTGCAACTACTGTGGAAAATATCATCTTGATGCTGATTGTAACAAGTTGGAGCAGAAAATGAAGAAGGAGAAGAAGAGGAACAGCAAGAAGACACAACACACTATTAGCTCGATTATTATTTTGAATAATATTGCCCATAGCCATGACATAAAAACTAAGTCTGACTATGTACTTAGTTACTTGTATATACATATCTGTAATCTGTATGTATCTCTGTATTGGTATGTGGAGGCACTCACTCTGCATAACTAATGTGTCGATTCGATATGTGGATCGTAAATACTAAATATGCTCTCTATATCAAAGAAGACCACCGCAAACACACATTTCATTTTCATTTGACCTAAAGGAACGGTCAGTGAGACCGACCAACCACTAGTTCAAGTCCATTCCACAGTCCAGTCCATTCCTTTGGCTGGCTCCAGCCAAAGGAAAGAGAGAAAGAAAGGCAAAAGAGTCGCACTTTTTCTGCTTCTACGAGGAACTCTCTCAGACGTCCACTCTATACACACACACATACACACAATCATAATCCTTACTATTGTTTAAGGGTATAAAGTAAATGTGCCGATTCTCAACATTATAGTCACAATTGTAATGATAATAATGATAATAATACTTGAGAAAAACAATCGGCTTCTCTGCACATTATGCAGTTGAAACAGAAAGGGGAGCTTTGTCAGGATTTCTCCAAGGAAAGTGAGAGAGCAAGACAAGAAGACAGTGGGACAGACGGAATATGTCATGGCATGTGATTTGTGATTTATTTTGTGGTATCCAAGTCAAGACGCACATACTAATACTAATAACTGTACACTGTACACATTGTACATACATTTTATATACATTATTATACACTGGTCGACTGTACTCTGTACTACATGGATGACACGGATTGAAAGACTAATGTCCTCTCGCTATGCATTTCGATTCCGATTTCGTACATGATACACGACAATGATAATAGCATTATTAATATTATTATATTGTACAATTTAATGTGATTATATTGTGTGGAAATGTACGGAGGCTTTGTCGTCATTAATTTAGTTGGCGTATATTATTGGTTGATTTTAATACAGTCGTGTATGCATTTGATAAATGAATTCGATTTCATATTCCTTCCACAAACAAACATGCTTGTACACTGTACACATAGAGAAATAAAAAGAAGAATGAAAGATAGATGCAACTGAAGATGGATCGATCGATCGATCCAAGATTCAGCATTCACATCCACAATCAATTCAATAGTCAATAACTTGATGACTATTATTATTATTAGTATTATTATATTATCATTTTGTTAATATTTTATTAGTAATGCAAAGACTAATAGATTCCTTTGGATTTGTCAACATGACTTTGATGATGAGTAGCTGACAATTGTGTGAACACATATACATACATTTAAAATTGTAAATTTACACGAGACACATAATAGAGAGAAATTATTATTTATAAATTAAATATACATTCATATTCATCTCGTCTTGCAATAACAACAACAAGGCGTGCTATAATACTTTTCTATATATTTGTCTTTCAATGATGAAAAACAAAAGGTAAAATGAAACATTTTCACATGAACGGGGAAACTTTTAGTTATGTATACACATGAGCTGGAGACAACAAGAATATGAAAATGAGGATACGAACATGAGCATGAACTTGTACGAGAGACAACAAGAAGAAGAAGAAATAGAAGAAGAGGTCGAAAAGAGACTCTCAACATGACTGTGATGGAGACGGGTCCAAGGAAAATGCATCAACAATCAACATGAACTGAGCAAAAGGGCTTTGTATATAATAATAATAAAAATGGAAGGTGTTAGAAGGTCCGCAGAAAAAGAAAGAGAGACTATTGAAGAGGATGGAAAAGAGAATAGAAGAGATGGGTATAATGTAAATAATCACGGCAGGTAGTGGCTCGCGACTGGGGTTCCAGGCGCCGATCACCCACCATAGAACTTGGACTTATTCTAGGAAACAATTATTTATGCCGCCGACAAAATACTCATCTCTCACAGATATCACTACACTGGCTCACTTTCTTCTTTTTCTTCTTCTGTTACTTCTACCCTTCTTCTTCTTCTTCGTCTTCTTGTTGCTCCCCTTGCGCTCATTATCACAAGTTTCAACCGAGTCGTGTGAGGAAGACCGAAGACAATCTGTCACTGCCCATGTGAACAGCTACCATTTTCAACCTATAGCGATACTCTCATATTATTCTGCTTTTAACTTTTAACTACATCCTATGTCCTATGCTGTATACATAAAAGATTCCTCGGCAATCCAATGACCTTATCAATAATATAATATGCCATGGGACAAAAAAACTGAGAACAAAAGTTGAACTAGAAGAAAACTGGAAGGATATGTAATATGTATGTACATAAATTTAAACACTATTGTTTAATATTTAAAATGTATCAATATTGAAAGAATGAAAAGGAGAAAGAAGCAGAAATCGATAGATGTTTAAAAAAAAGAGTCACTTGCACAGCTTGCACTCTATACACTGCTTTGCTTACTCTAGAGAACAAGATTAAAGTCAATATGGACAGAAAGTATCGCGTCAAAATTGTTATCGGTATATGCACAAGGAAAGTATTGGATGCACCGTCAAACATTGACTGTTCTGTCGATTCCTCAACAAGTCAAACATCAAACACACACACACACATACTAAATTATTATTTCATCCTCCATTCTGATAATATACATATACTAAGATACTACTACACTACTAATACAAATAAAACGTTATCTTTACTTCATACCAAAAGACATTACGTTACGTAATTTTGTAACATAATTACTACTACCCTACTATTACTACACGAAACTAACAGCCACCAACCTAGGTCTATCGACTTTAGCTTACTTTCCATCTCACCTTCAAGTAAAAAATGACCAGAAGAAACATGAGGAGGACGGGCACGTGACGAATTTATGTATATGCACCTTCGCCTTATTGACTTTTCTCGCCGTCGGACGAGTTACGCAAATCAAACAACGCATTTAACATATTTAAAAATGAAGTGACGTCAGTTTTTAATCGAAAAAGATAAGTACGTCACATTGCAGTAAAAAAAACTAATATGTACATGCGTTAGTAATTTTAATCACATGAAATAATTATTATTGAAGATTTAAAGAAATAATACAAAGTTCTTCATAGAAAATACAAAATCTCCAACCTGTTAAACAAGGAAAAGGTGAATGTCAAGCAATAATCATTCGCAGTTAGGAAAATTCTGACTCTAAACTGCCCACTTGTTTCCTCCTAAAAGTCACCCCAGTTATGAGCACAGTTATATCTCTATTCTGACCCATAGAATCATGCAATATTATGGACATGTGCATGTGTGTACGAAAATTTTCTACATCCTTCTTCCTGTCCAACCCCCTCCATACTTAATATTATAATCATGAATATTATACCTGGACAAAAAAGGAACATAAAGGAATAAGAAAGCATGTCTAATGTATGTGTAGCCTAATTGAAAAATGAGAATCTCTTTATTTAAACGAACAATTTTCTTGGCCTGTAGAACAAAGAAATTACGCGGATAAAAATTAGTATTTTTTCTTCAACGTCTTTGTCAAAAATATTTTATAATTTAACATAATAATAATAATAATTTATTATTTATAATTATTACTATGTATAAGTATTAAG
>JAQIVE010000368.1:0-39814 GCA_034698285.1 Sminthurinus bimaculatus | reverse complement strand
GACCCAGTAAACAGCATTATATGCCGGAAACTCTTGCAGATTCGTAATCTAGAGGTCAAATATGTGGGAAATCCGCGCGGAAACCGAAGAGTTTCCACAAAGTTTAGGATTTGGCCGAATTGATGGTAACTATAATAGGTTGGGTATAATAAAATGAAAAGAACCTGCATACAAAATTAAACGAGGAACAGCTTGATTCTGATTCCGACTCTGGTTTGGATTTTAGATTTTGAAAATTTTCCTTCATCTCTTCTCTTCTTTCTCTCTATGTATAGTGTATGTATATATCGGATAATATATCCATGATAATAATAATCACAATCATAATCATGTCAACTCCATGCGAATTTTACCATTTTAACTGGTAAATTTGTCCCCAGCAAGCTCATTATCTTATCTCAGCCACCAATCTCGACTCGGCATGACAAACTTGACGACGGGGAAAATAAACTGCAAGTGAGAGAGAGAGAGAGGATCAACATCAGGAGGAAATAAATCAATTATTTTTTTCTCATACATCAATATCAATGTTAAATTAATCTGATATCATATATGTATATACGAGAAAGAAAAAATAGTAAACAAGTATGGCTTACGCTTTATAAGCGTATTTTACATTAACAAGGCAAAATTGATTATGTAAACGACGAGGAGGATGAAATGAAAAACTCTTTTGCTGCACACACATTACTTGTTGTTTTGTTGTATTTTATGCGTAGATACGACAGTTTATCTTGTCGTGATTGCCGTCGACGTTAATGCTGGACTGTCATCGGGATCGTCATCTAGTAGATTTTTCTCCAGTCTTTAGGCTTCTCCCCGACTGGAACTTTTCCCCGGGCTCCACCTGGAGCTGCTAGATCTGCTGGGAGCTTCATCTCATCTCGTCTCATCCTCCTCATCTTTCCTATGCATGCCTAAATACAAGTACTAAATGGTAGGTTGCATACATAGTATATCCCCCATATCCTCTTTACTCTCTCCAGCCTCTCGTTCCTCTCCATTTATCTTCCCCCTCGATCTCACGCGTGTATGGGTGATATAATACGTACATACAGCTTTTGTGTGGGGGACATTGGAGATAAATACCATAATACAAACAATCGAAATTGCAATATGCTATAATATGTATATTAGCCTTAAAGATATTTCAATCTCACGATCACTGGCTTTAAAAAAACACTGTCAACACTTGATAATAAACTGGAATAAATATATTAATTGTAAGTATTCATTTCTATAGGCTGGAAAAAATAAGAAATTGTATTTTCCGTAGTGTCCACTCATCTTAATTTTAATTTCGTCTTCATGGGATAAACTTGAGAATTGAGATTGAGGACCTAGTTTTGTTTCTTTAGGGTGGACCGTGGCTCTCATATCTACTTGTACTGTTTGGATTGTACGCATTGTATATTTCAAAATATACTCGATTGTATGTACATTCACCATTCACACACACATGCATATCCGTCCAGCTTCAGGATATTTGGTCGCTCACTTACGTACACACATCTGCGTTTGTACTTGTACACAATTTAATATTCGATACTTGGAGATGTGAAGCGTGTGTCTTGTCACTGCCATTGTGGTAAACCAACCAAGTGCCAGTTTTGGTTTTGGGGTTTGTTGTCACATTATTATTATGATTATTACTTTTCTTTGAGCCTCACATACACACCGATGTAACTACGTATGATTCCGACCTATAAACAATCAACACAATAAAATTTGTATGAGGAGCAAAAAGGTGCATAATGTTCACAATACTACAGTACAATGTATTACAAAATAGAACTGAATCGAGTGGTCAGAAGTTCATTCATATTTTGACCAAAAAGGAAGAAAGGGTGAAAAAGGATTGAGAAAATGGCTCGCAGTGTTCAGTGTCTAAATAAGCCCACGCTGTCCAATACCCAATACATCAGTATTATCCGTATTGTGTTGTTTTGTGTACAAATAAATGATAAAGGGGTTTCTTAGGACTTTTGTGCAGGTATACATTAGTCCAAGACGGGAACGATATCGAAACGGATAATAGTAGTGGTACATAATGATGATAATGGTAAACAAGGAGATCAAGAGGAAAAGTAAAGGATAATAAATAATATAATATAACACGAGATAATATAAAATATAAAAGTACTTCAGTAACTGTTTTTGTTGGTCCACATTTGCCTATATGTATAGATACATTTTTACGGTTATTGTTATTTGTTACCAAGAGTGAAGAATGAACTCTGATGAAATGTCGAGCGCGGAAATCTCAAGAGGAAAGGTGTTTGGCTTCAGTTTCAGCTTGAACAAGAAGATGAAAATTACAACTAGAATCACTAGGTTGAGAACGAGTACCGAATACTAAAAAGAAACTGAGGAACACGAAGGAAAAGAAACGATGAACGACTATAATACTGACTCAGTACATTCTTATTTGTATTTTGTATTGGATTGGAACAATGAGACACGGCTCATTTAATAAACACCAAACGGACTATAGAAATACATTGTTGCTTTTTTCCTCGTGCAAATCCCATACTTGAAATAACAATCGACTTTTGGGCTAAGTAATTACAAGAATTGCCTATAGGTATACCTATTTATAATAGATATAATGCACAACAGCCGATGGCTGCCTAATATTTAGATTGAATGGGTTAACCTTCCTTCTCGGTTAGGTTTAGTTCAATTTCATTTACTTGAATGTTGAATTGAGTTGAGGGAGTTGAATGGAGAATGTAGAATAGAGAGTGGGAGAGGGTTACACCCGCCAATGGTAAAACACTTCACAGTCCATCGGATAAATCGAATAGTTTGGTGCGATGGTGATGGTGAGTTTTGTTGAGTTGAGGTGAGACGGAGGAGTCTGTCGTCATCATAACAATAATAATTGAATTGCATGTACATTTTGTCCATGTACTTTACTATATAGTTTTGGAGATTCTCTGCCCGAGAAGCTTGGAAGCGGGAAGCTTTTGGAGAAGTGAGATGTATATTTAATACTTGATACAGCATATACATATAGCTTATAGATACATACATAGTTGTAGACATCGTCCGACACTGTTTATTGTTTATGCACCCAAATAACCCCAACAAGATGAAAAGCAGAAGCAAATCACAGAGAAATAATAATGGTCAGCCCCATGCTGTGACAGCTAACCCAAATTAATACATAGACATAGAAATATAAACATGGTACAAACATCAAGTATTACACTGTGCTATATTTTACATGTAGAGGCACCTCAAAACTCAAAACTGAAGCAGAGGATAGCTTTATATTAACGAAGCGAGCTAAAAACCATCTAGAATTCATTCCATTTTATGTATGTATACACGTATGCATGTATTTCATAAATTCATTCACTCACAGCTACCGCATCAACCATTAAATTGAAATTAAATGGCGTATTCACATATTACCACAGTGCAGATATGAACCGAATTTATGAGCTCACGATACGGCGAACCGCAACTAATTTAAATTCAAGATGGAGTTCATGTGACTAAATACCCTTGTACACGAGGTTAATACAGGGAGAATCAAAGGATGTGACAACAATAATATTTTAATAAACGTCCTTCCGAGAAAGCCTCGTGTGTAATAAGCCGTGTCTATCCTTCTTCCTATTGTCTCTTCCTCTCTCTCGCTCTCTCTTTCACTATTTGCCGCTTTGCTGATATGCGTTTGTCTATGTCTATCTGTATGCACAATCTTTCGAGTTAAAAGGATGATGGAAATATTATGCAGAATATTGTACATATGTGTTTCTCTGTAATTATTTGGGAATCTTTTATTACGCATTCTATAGTTTATGTATGTGCACACCACATTGTTTATAAAATGAAAAGATACCCTGTTGATTTTATTATATTATTTCTCTATGCTAGAAGATGGGCTTATACAGATACATAATAAAGATGGTAAATGTTGAGTGTGTTGAGTCTAAGGGAAAATATGGCGGAGGCAAAAAGGTCTCTCGATCTTTCTCTCTCTGTCTCCCTCTCTCTCTCTCGTCCTCTTTCTCTTCCTCTCTTGTGAGGCTAATGATTCGTATGATCAGTCCATCAGCACTAATTTCATTCTGTATTAACATCATCCCTTCCATTCCGTCGCATTTATTCCCCCCTCATCTTAATCCTTTATCTTGTCCGACTATATGACTATGCATCCTAGTTCAAGTACCATACCATATACAATACAATAGTATAGCTTTATGTTTCGGTGTAAATATTATATATGATACAAAACTATTACCTTTCGATTACAGCTAAAAGGATTATTTACTCGTATTCGCACTCACACTCCATCTTTCTCTGTTTCTGTTTTGTATACGGTGTTCAACGTTTATAATTTATGTGTTTACATGCGTATACATTATACATACATATTGACAATGTATGATACAAAATGGTTTTAACAGCGTTTGATCGCTGATTCGAAAGATACAGTATTAAGACTGTGCCCAACTGTTTCATCCCTTAAAAAGGATAAAAAATAATTTTATTACCTATTGTAATCACAACAAATCTGGAACATTTTCATTTTTTCAACAGGATTTAAATATAAATAAAGTATAAACGATTAGATAATACAACGTACAACGACAGATATCAAAGGATCAAAATGTCAAAGTGTGAATTTAAGCCAACCCTTGAAGCAACTTTTTGTTTAACCCAATCTCGGAATTCAGTCGTATAAAAGCATAGCTACGAAACGATAATAGTTTACATGGGTTAAGTTTATTTTAATAATGTTACACACATAATTATGATTGTAATTTCAAAAGTACAAATGTAAAGTATTACTCATCAGTATTATGAATATTACAAAACTTTTGATCGAGTTGTTGGATTAAATTGTAGAGATAAGATGCCCTACAGTGACATTTATATCTTCATTTTTGATTCTTAGATTTTGAATTTTCTCTGGAGCATAGTGTTGTACTTAATATCCTCCAGTGATGTAATTTCGTGTTAGTATTATTGTAGTTCGGAGTGCATTACTCACAATACAGAATGCATAACGGATTACTATTTGTATACATAGTTATTCTTTTCAAGTGCAGGATTGTAGGAAGAAAAATTGTGTCAAGATGTGCATTGAGAACTTATGTTTGAGGTGGTTCTCGATGGGGATAAGACGGATAAAGATAAAACTGGTTACATTCTGCATCTACGTTTATACATACGTTTGTACACGTAATACATACACAAATAAATAGAAATACCCATACTTTCGACCATTGCTTGTACTGATATACTTTGTATTGTAAATGCTGTTCACTGTTCATTCGAGTGTGAGTGTAAAAAGTATTAAGTATACAAAGAATTTATGTGTAATGTGTGTTTTGTCGGGAGTGAAGAGCCGGTGATGATCATCTTTTTTTCAACCCTCTGTCTCTCCCTTTCTCTCCTCGTTCGCCTCTTTTCTCCATACTTTATGTATACCATTATCAATCATATACTATGGGATAATGCAATAGTAATTGTTCTGTGGTTGGGAGTTGATAGAAGTGAAGCCAGCCGAGATGGCTCGCCTAATTCAAAGTGACATGCTTTTGGCTCCAGATGATGCATTTCAATTAGGACCACATGACACAACACTGTAACTCTATTAAGGCTGTGAATTTTTTTTCGGGTCCCCGTCCCAGTCCAAGTTCAGCTTTACCTCCAACTTACCTTCTTTTTCTTTGCCTTCTTGCAAGTTTAAATACATACAGAAGAGCAGGTTTAAAAAATATATCATTTGGAGTCGTCTGGATCATTTTTTTACGATTTTTACCTTCAGTTTTTGGAGAGTATTGAAAATAATGATTAAAATGGCAAATGATGAGCTCTGAAGCATTTTTCGTAAAAATTCTATATCTTTTTGTGAAAAATTAGTATTACTGCCAAGTTGGAGGTAAATAAGTCTAATTTGTGGGTAAAATTGGTACTTTTCTTTTTATACATGCGTGCGTGTGTGGAAGTAAATGAAATAAAGACTAGAGACAAAGAGAAGGAGAGTAAGAGAAAAATTGACGTAATTAAAACAATCTGAAGTTAGTGATGAGGAAAGTTGATTTGAGTTGAGTTGAGGAAAAGAAAGAAAAGGAAGAGTGATAGAAAGAATGAGGAAAGAGTAAAGAGAGACGGGAAAGAAAAGAAGAGAATGATTTAATAACATTGGATTTTGCAGTGAAATGGAATTGATTTGATTGCTCAAGAGACTTTGATTGTCTTATAGGTTCAGTGTGTAATAAAATAGAGTGAGAGAGTGAGAGGAGACAAAGGCGGATAGGGCTAGAAAATATATATCCTATGGAACCAGAAGGAGGAGATAGGAACAGGACGTGAGCAACTCTTTATTTTCTTTATATTCCTCCTATACCATGACCACGTGTGTATGTATATATGACTGCATGTGTGTATCTGTGTGTGTGTATGTACATATGAGTAAGAGGGAGAAAGGGGTTAAGGTGAATAGTAGAGGATCTGAAGATTTTAATTAGACAAGTTTCTCGAGAGTGTTCCCGTGTGAAGAGTCCCTGCTGGAAAATTTGTTGGAAAGTTTTTTTCTCATTATAAGAAGGGATGGCGGGGCAGGAGCTGGAGCAGGAGCTCACACTGGAACTGGTTTTACTCTGCTTCAATGCTTACTCTATAAACTCTAACCCGCTCCAAGAAGAAGACGGCATTTCGATGCTCTAACTATTTATATAGGTCCACTTTTAATATACGTTTATGCATGTGCAACTATAGCTAGTGTTCTGTATATGTATGTACGTATGTAAGTTGGGAGATTTGGTTGTCGAGTTTGAGTTGGTTGAAATTTGTGCTGGGGCCCAAATGGTTTTCGAGGCGCTTGATTTAGCAGAGTCAACAGAAATTAGCATTTTATTGCCTTATATAAGCACTCGTTTGTGTTGTAACTGGCCCGTAGACAAAGTGGAATTAAAAGAGACTGCCCTTTGATGTCAACTAACTCAATATTTGACTCTATCTTCTTCTTCGCTCTATTACTTTTCTCTCTTTCTCTCTCCGTCTCTCTGCTTCTCTCCCTCAGTTACTGTCGCTTTCCTACTCGACGTCTGCCTATGTGTTTCTCTTCCTGTTTTTCTCCTGTTCTCCCTTTATGTCAAATTTTCTGTCTCTCTCTCTCTATACTATTTAATACAGTTATATTATGTGTGTGTCTGTCCTTCCCTTCCTCTTCTTCTACGCTGTCTGACTGTCTGGTTGGTTGGTTGTATATTTGTGTATTTCAACAAATTCTTTCTCTCTCTCTCTCCAGTTCTATCCACCCAACTCCCAATATTAGCTCAAGTGAGCAGAGAGACAGAGCAAGAGAGAGAGAGAGAGAAAGAGAGAAATAAGGACTCCTATCAAATTCAACCAACCGGACTCTCACACAGATAAACCTCATTTCCAGCCAATTCTCCAGCTCCTCAGCCAACCAGCCAAACTCGAAAACCAAACCAAGCTAAACTACTAGACCTTAACCAGACTAAACGAGTCAAGCCAAAGGAAGAAAAAATAAAGAGAAGAAAGGAAGCAGGGCAAAGCCAAAGCCAATCCCATCCAATGCTAGCCATGCGCCTCTCTCTTTATGTTTCTCTCTCTCTCTTCATCATCATCTCACCCCGCCACATACACAATTTCAATTGAATTCAATTGGATAATATGACAAGAAAACCACGTTTCAATCATCCTCTTGCATAGATGTGTATAAAAAACAACTCCATCTTTTCCTCTCCCCTTTCTATATCCTCAATACTTGTCACCATCTTCTTCCTTCAGTATCATTCAGTTTAATATAAGTAGCATGAAATGTTGTCTGTAAGTACCTACCTTTATATTATGAGTATGTATCATGTATATAAGTAAAGGCGCATGCTTCCTTGCCTTTAATTTTACTTAAGCCTTCCCTTTTTACTTTGAAGATTAATTTAATCGTAATGATTAACGAATTACTTGGGATTAGACCAAAAGCTATGACAAAATAATATTTTGTTGTTTCGCCTAAAGGCTAATTGTGAGTCTGATTGAGAATTCAATGGAAAGCTGTTGCTCTCTTTTCTGAGGGTATAATAATATTAATATTATTGTTTTTATTGACTTTTGTTCACAGTTTCATTATTCCATTCAATTATTTATTCCATTCATCGTACAATAGGGATATTTGATATAATATTTCGTTATTTTAAGTTTTAAATAAAAATTTGAAAAAAGAGGAAACCCATCTCTTTCCAATCTTTTTTAAGGTAGGTATACTAATTACTTTTGAACACGCCATCCGTCACCATAATGATAAAATGTTATCTACTTAGGTGTATAATGTGACAGTATAAGTATAGTTAACAAATTTGGATTTTCGATTTCAGTTTGAATTTCAATGTCAACATGATATGACTGATAAGACATGCACTTGCACTCTGAATATTACTGTCAGCTTATATTATATTTGTGTAGATAATATTGTGTACAATAAATACTTTTTAATTATATACTGCCATTCATACACAATGTTTGATTCAAAACAGGGGAAAGATACAATAATTTGTTGTACATATTCTTAGTTTTTAAATAGCGTCTAGCTTCTTTTGCGTATACAAACTTTTCCTTTCTTCGTGTTTGTGAATTTCCTTTTTATTTTTAAGCTAGATTTGTATTCGTACGTATTCTGCAATATATACATAATGGACCCTTTTTGACATTCGAGAGACCATTCAAGCAAATAGGAAACGAAGCAAATGTACTGGGAGTGTGATATTTTGGTAAATCTTCACTGTTATTTCTTTGTGTGTATGTATTATTTATGTATTACATATACAACGAAAGAACGATATTTGCGCGAACCGAAAAAAGAGAAATAAAATTTTTGGTTGTTGTTTTTAAAAAAAAACAAATTAAAATTTTGTGATTTTTGTACAGCTGCTACATTACTACACATTATTTGTAATACATACAAATATTATTTACAGGGAGGAATGTATTTTTGATATAATAATTTTTGATTAATCAAGACGTTCTACCGACATGATGTACACATACAATAATAATACTTGCATATAGTTACTTTTACTTTATACATACATCAATGTTAAATAAGCCTATAATATATTATGGTTAAAAAATTTAAGTGATTTGTATTCCTTTGGATAACGACTCTAGATGCTCTTTGGCTTTGAGTCTCAGTGAATTAATACTCGAGGTTCTGCCGACGACGTCGCTGGGAGAGACACTGGACACGGGACTCCCACTCAGATGAGAGGCTGGAGAATGTCCCTTCATGGCATTGCGAGCCTCGATCAAACTCGTGGAATGCTGCTGCTGTTGCTGCTGATGGACTTGATTTAGTTGGGCTTGTTGCTGCGCTTGCTGCTGCTGTTGATGGTGATGAGCGGAGAGGAGGGAGGCAGCGGATGTTGGCGGAGTAAGATAACTTGGATAGCAGGTTTGCGGGTGAGCAAGGAAACCCGGGAGGGCATGCGATAGGGTCGATCCGAGAAGAGGGGAGGAGGAAGTGAGTCCCGCTAGCCAAGGGTCCATCAGAGACAGGGAGGCTTGATTTCCAAGTAAACCCGCGGCCGCCATGGCCGCTTGATTTGCCGAGGAGGTCACAGGGTTACGGCCCAGGGCAGATAGAGGGTAGTCGCCTGAAAAATTCCAAAAAGTAATCTTATTAAAAAAGTTCAAACATTACTACCAAAAAGAACAGAATCGGTTTTCGACTTTCAACAATTTTCAAAAGCTCTTACCTAAACCAAGGCGAGCGGCTTCCATCTTCTCTTGTCGTCTCCACTTTGCCCGTCGATTTTGAAACCAAACTGCACGAGAAAAAAAAGTTTAGTTAGTTTCAATCAGAGAAGTTAAAAATAGCAAGTAAAAAGTACAAAAATTATAAAAACGTTAACTGTTTTTAACTTACCCTATAGTCGCGGTAAAAATGGCAGGAACAAAGCATGAAAAATCAAGAAAAAAATACTTTGTTAACATTTTCCCTTGTGGTAAATCATTTTCATGATAAAATCATCTTTAAAGCTCAAAACCATAAATAATATACAAATATTTATTTTTTATCTACAAGTATTTTCGAAAAAAAACTTTCCAGGAAACACCACACCTGGAATTTATAAAGTTAGACGAAAACAAAAGGGAAAGAAAAAACAGAAAAGAAAGAGGAGGAGAAATGTGAATTGGATTATAGAGCCAACGTTGTTGTTTGAATAGATTTACAGCATAAACAAGCCATGAATTGTATTGTACATGAACTACAATGCTAAAACTATAGCATAAGCATATTACAAAATACATACATACATCTATATATGTAGGATGAGTTTAGAAAGCTAAAGCACCGCGTAATGGAAAGAAAGTATAGACAAGACAAGACAAGGAGAGAGACAACAATGAGACAAAATTGAATCAGGGAGTAACGGGAAGCAGGAAGGGAAAATGATGTATGTATGTATATATGTATGATGCAGGCCCTCAAACGGTTACAACATAGAATATTGTATCGAGCATTATACAATGTTCTATACTGTACGATACGCTAACGGTATGGATATGGAATGGTTTGTACTTTATGGATAAAGCAGAGCAGAAAAGTTATTAGATTTGTTCGAATTTGATGGGACGCCGTGTTTATATATTTAAGTATGTACCTATATGATGTAGCTCTAACGGTACGTGTAGATGTAGACACACATATTGGACGAGAGCGTAGATGGTAGATGAGAGAACCATTAGGTACTCTCTGTCTCGTCCAAGAATAGCGTTAAATTGTCAATTAACGTATCAGTTGAAAATCAATTTAGCCGTTTTTTCTTCACTCTCTCTCTCTCTCTCTTTCACTCTGTTTCTCTCTTTCACTCCATGGCAAGAATAACATTTTGCTTTCGCTCTTTTACTTTTTTCTTTAGCCAGTCTCCACTTTTTTCTTGCGTACTTTCCTCTTACATCGGGGGGAAATGTAACTGCCGGAGAAAATTACATTGGCGAAAAAAATTGATGGTTCTTTCTCTCTATTTTGTTCCTATGTGCGTGTGTGTGTGTGTATAGAGTATGAGCATCAGTTGACTAGCGAGAGCCTAAACTTGGTTGAAGGATAGCGTATTGGATGAAGCAATTTCCACATGCCATTCTTTTCTCACTTCCCGTCCTTTTCTCTTTGCTCTTCTCTGTCCTCCCTTCACTTGCCCCTGAACATAACATACGTATGAGCATGTGAGCATGTTGTCACGAGGAACGACGATGACGATGGCTGTGACTATGGAAGAACGATTATGCTTAAGCTGAGGAGACAGAAACCACAGGAGAAAATTTTCCACTGAAAATTTTCTCATACTCTTCATCCAGCACTGTGATTGTGTGTATGTGTGTGTGTGTGGCATCATATAATATTATGAATCTATACACATCATCATCATCATCATCATCGTATGCACCTACATGTATGTATGTATCTGTGTAAAATGGATGAAGAATTGGATTGGAGAAATGGCTGGAGAGAAGCAACTCCCCAGAACTTTGGACCATTAAATGCCCTCACCAAGACTGAGCGAGCATTGAGCAAGTATAAGTAAGTGAGTAAGTAAACTTTGAGTAAGTCACCACAGAATCCAGCATGAATGGCAAGTTAATTGCAGTCTATTGTAGCTCTCCTCACTCCTCACCCTCACACACAAACCTCCAGGTCTTTCACACATACACATACACATACTCTCATACACATACATACAGTCAAGGAGACCCTGTCAAGATTAGATTTACAACTTAAACAGAAAATTTGCAGAAAAAGCACTCTTTTCTTCTTTCAACGCCACATCTTCGTCTTCTCCGTCTTCCTGTATATAGTCAGATAAACTAAACTTTTCCACTTTACATTTTAAATTGACTTTTGATTCTCACCACGCCTTTCTCTTTCTCCGGCTGTGTATACTAAAGTGTAAGTACAGTTTCTTTGAGAAAAGGATATATACACGGTACTTTTGCTTATAAAGTGTAGTACGGTCCAAAATCTACAATATAAGATAAATGACTATGAGCAAATAAATGTATGATGATGGAGGCTACATTTGAGGCTGAGGATAAAGCGGAGCACGATGCTTTTCGCTCCAATTAAATTTCCTCAAACGACCAAACTAATTTCTTTCCATCTATCATCATCATCATAGTGATGAAGACGAAGAAGATGAAGACGATGGTGATGATGATGATAATCATCATCATAATACCGCCACAAACAAGAAATATTATACAGACCCTTCCTCTCCTCCTCCAAATAACACCTTTCATATTCATATTCGTAATCTTCTAATTAATTCTCTTAACTTCTTCGTCCTCGGCTCACTTGAGCCTAATTAATCAACTACTTAAGTGAGTGAGCGAGTGAGTGACTCGGCGATGAATGCATTGCAAATTGAACCACCGAGCTTTATTTTGTTTATGACTTGTTTCCGTGACTAAGTATTTTCACGATGAAACAATATCTTTTAATTTAACACTGTTTGAAAATTTTTCTAAATCTCATAACACATAAGATGTATTATTGTAGTATGTATATTGTGTATTTTTGGATTTTAAATAGTTTAAATTTCATTTCTATTTAATATTATTTGATAAAAAATCGGATATTTGCCCTTCATTCTTTCGGAGTAGAAAGTTCTTGATTTTATTATAAAACTTGTCCAATTTTTTGTTAGCATTGTTTGTAAACAAAGAAGTTGTGTCTTCAACCAGTGTTTTCCCTATTTATGAAATCACTGAAGCAAACATCGTTTTCTTTGAAGATTATTGATCGTTCATCAAGGAACAATTATGGGGTACAAAAAAGTAGGACGGCAATTATGATTATGATGTGAAATTACTTTACGATCCATTATTAGCCCTACATACAACTATTTATTGAATGATGATTTTCCAGGCGGTGATTTTCCTTTGTACGTAACCCTTTCAATCTTTTTTTCCGTCATGGTACATTTCCTCCGATTTTTCCAATCTCAAACTCCGATTACCATCTCATTATTATTTTATTAGCTTGATCATTGATTGGTAATATTATTATATCATCATTATTGTGATTATTTTGTGAAAGGGTTTTCTCGCCCATTCTATTATTTTGTCCTACTTTGTTCGTCTAAGAAAAAATGGAGGAAAAAGTAGGCCAAATCTTTTCTCAATAAAAGGGAAAAGAACAAAGGTCCGAATTATTTTTATAGATTCGGTTACGAAAGGGTGTATGTATGTATACTCTTGCTTCAACATTCAAGATGAAATGGAAATGCGTATGTAGTATATGTACATAAAGCTGTGAAAAAGTTGGTGGGCTGTGATTTTTCATTTGATTGTTTTGTCCACACTTAAGTGAATCTCTCTCGTTGAGACGGAGGCAGTTCATGAATAAATATTATGAAAACAATTTTCCCTTTTCCTTCTCCGTCGTTTCCCTCAGATGAAAGAATTTATAGCAAAAGCAACTTTTCGGAGAACTCCTACATACATACTACATACATACATGAATACATATAAATGTATAAATATTACGTATAAATGTTATATCTGTGTTTGTGCTCAAAGCTCCGTCAATTCCGACAATTTTAGTCCTTTTCCAACTTCCACGTGCATTACAAACACACAATCTACATATCTATAAACCGTATAGACAAACAGAAAGAAATAAAAAGAGACGACAGACAAAATATTCAACTAAACTGAGACGGCCAACCCAAACCGAACCGAACCAAACCAAACCATGCCAAGCCATCAATTTTCCCTGTGAATATAGATTGAAACAACAAAAATTCACTCTTCTCTTTGACTGTGTACTAAACCATATATGTACATATATACATACCGTGTTTGTCTCGTTCTCGTCTAACCGACAGATTGACTATAGTGGGAGGTTTTTGATTTTCCAAAATCCAATTTCCGTTTTCTATTTTCCTCAAATACTCTCCATGTTTCCTTTTCCCTTTTTCCCTGTCACTCTTTCGTGTGCCCAGCCAACGCAGAAGAGAGCTAGCTAAAGCTACTCAAAACACACATTACACACATTACATGTATCCACGCATTATATACATTTGATCTAGACTCCATACATGTATGTATAATGTATATGTGACAAGCAAATAAGATGACAGAAAATTTGAAAAATGTTCAAATTTGCCCGCAACACAACCCGCAAATCTTCTATACCTTTAAAGTCTCAACTCCATCCTCCGATTCCATAGAACACGCTTTTCCCTTTCAGTTTATCACAAGACAAACATTCAACGTTGACGTTCCGTATTGCATTACATCACAAGACATTTCAAACGGATACACCGATTACCCAAATATTATTCCACTTATTCTATGTATGTATGTGAATATCTCAAATCTCAACCCACACACACACACACACTACCTGTATATTTTTATAGGTACATATTTTTACAGCTATAATCTTCATGCACGATGCAAGATGCAAACACAAGGTCTGAAAGCATCTGCAGATTTTTTTAGAGGCAGATTTATTGTACAAAATTGTCAATGTTATATGGTTAAGCAATCTGTGTGTGATACAACACAAGTATATAGAGTTTAGTATAAGTGGAGACCCCACATACACTCTAGTTATAAATACACGGAGATAGACGTCAGCCCAACCTACGCAGATCGAATTGAATTTGAGTGTATAGGGGAAAAGTTTACATTATGTACAGATTTCAAGCTTTGATGATACATGTTTATAAGTATTGTACTTACATTGTGTGTGGTGGCGTGCAGAATACAGAGATCACAATCCCTTCGTTTTCTTTATTCAATTTTATTAAGGGCATGAGGCATGAGCTCCGATTTTCAGGCCTGACAGTTATAAACCATTGAAAATGTTTTATACACAGTATACACACACGCTGAAAATCGGATTGAGTTGAATTGAACTATTAAGTTGAATTGAATTGCGTTGAGAGTGTGTAAAATGAGATGGGAGAGTGTCAAATAACTCTGTATTGGTACTTTGCTTGTTTTTGTTTGTACAGCTAAATTGTTGTATTTTTGGAGCATTATTATTATGTAAGTATTTACTATCCCTGTAATGTAATAACATGAAGGACAGTTGATGATCCACAATCTAACTACCATCTATACCTACAGTTTATAGAGTGGAGTTGAGAGCCAAAAGGAACCGGAATCAGAACCAGGACCACTTTTTACATGCTCATAAAGTTGCATTGTAGATAAATATAATATGCAATGTATACTCATAAAGTATGTTGTAAAAAGGATTGATCCACTGATTACAACATACGAGTGATATGTAAATGAAACGGAGAGTTACTCTTCAGTGTTTAAACATATAGGTATACATGAAGTGAAACTAAAAAGCTCCTGGCAGTTCTTAATAGAATAACAACGTTTACGGTATATTATTCTGTATGGTGTTTATACGTAACAGACTGATGTGTATTCATGCTGTGAGAGGAGCGGGGTTACACTTTTGTTGTTAATTTGTGTGTTTTTGTAGGTGTTTGTAATCGGATCAAAGGAAGGAATGAATCAATTATGATCACTGATGGCCCTACAATGGTTTGAATGCTTCCATCAAGCTTTAAAACCCGCCCCTCATATCAAGCCCCATCAATGCAAAGAAAGAACACATTAACGTCTTCCTTTCTCTGACTGATTGGCCGTTTCCTTTGCCTGATGCATCCTTTCCAGGTCTCCATCACCATAATCGTCGTAATATACACTTACGTACACTTACAAAATTATATAATCAAGGTAATTCTCACCATTTGTATTGTGTAAAAATTGGAATTATTATAAATTACTGTATAATCAACATAAAAACGAAAATGAAAATGAGTTATTCCTAACAATATGCAATAGAGTAAAATTTACGGGGTTCTAAAAGTACCTTACCTACCTATATGTGTTTGTGTGTATAGGGAGACGAGCTGGTTAAGCGCATTAAAAAACTGAAGGTATGTATATATTAGTACAGATATTACTCCATTATAAAACTTGAAAAATTAAATGAAGAGGTCTCCTCTCTTTTTAAAACACCCTTTTGAACACACACACACAACATAATTCCGCTGTAAAAGGTGTACTAATAGCGATAAATTGATTTCCTACAACACAACATAATACACAACAGTAAATTTGTGTGTGTGTGTGTGTGTGTGTGTTTAAGTGTTAAAAAAGAAAAGGAGAGTATAAGAAAAAGGAAGGGACAGAAATACAGAAGCCAAATGCTCCTGTTAAAAAGTAATTTGTTAAATTCAAAGAAGTGTCGGGAGTGAACATCAAACATAAACACACACATATGCACACATACACGTAATACACAGTTGTTATATGTATGTATGTGCAGGAATTCATTTTAAAAAGCCTTACCAATGGCCAGAGCTAGATGTAAAATAGAAAGATAGATAGATAGATGGACGGCTTCATAGGAAAAAGAAGGAAAAGTGTAGAAGAAGACAATTGAGACGTGGAAATGAGTTTGAAATATCAATAATCGTCCATTATGTAGTTAATTGAGAGCTGTCTCATTTATCAAGCTCTTCATCTTTTCAGTCAGAGGCAGACAGTTGTAGTTGTAACTTTTAAGTGGATGCTTGCGACTTGCGACCACTGGCCACCATCGCTCATAGTATTAGTATTATTATTACTACTACTACACATTATCAGTTTGGCTACTTCACTTTACCTTTTTTTACCTCTCCTCGAGAGAGAGAACATTCCACCAATGAAGAATGAAGAATAAGGCAGCGAACGGTCTAACTTCTAACTCTTTGCCTTTTTATTCCTTATCAAATCAGGAGCAAATGCACATACACATACGTGTTATTCGAATATTATTCGGCATGTCTTCATTGTATTAGTATATTATGTTATGTTATGCTGTATGAGGGTCATGTTTTTATTTTCCCCGTCGCTCAAACTCAAATACGTACGTGTAATAATAGTAATAGCAATGCGTACACACAAAGTTATCTCCATCTTGCTATTCATCATAAAAGCTTTTTTCTTCCCTTTCTTCTTCTTCTTGGTTCTGACTCCATTTCCAATTCACCCGAGTTAAACTCTCTGTAGAATTTTGAACTCAAACAGCACAGCAAAAGCAAATATCTACGTACTTACTTCATGCTTCATATTTATTCGTTTGAAAACACACGTACCAATAATATATTTTCTATTAACTAAAGCTGACTCTCTTTCTTCTTCTCCGTTTTTTCTTCCTCTATCTCTCTCCCTCGTCTCTCGGTAATAATTGTAAATTGTAATTGTGATTGAGAGAGAGAGAGAATGTTGAGTGTATGAAAATTGTAAAATGCCTTCTAGGACTTATTGTTCCTGTCTTCGCACTACTCACAACTCCATGACTTCATCAACAGAGCCAGAGTCGTTCATTTGAATTTTTTCTATTTATTTTTTCCTCATTATAGCAGATATAATACAGATATGCATGTATTATAGGCATGCATGAATATGTATAATGTATAGGTACAAAATATTGTACAAATTAAAAAATGAGACAACCTTCAACTCTTAACTGATTAAATCAGTCCATTCAGGCTAATTCCTATCGTTTGCTTTTGCCTCGAGTTGAAGTACTTTTTTTCCACCTTTAATATTCTCTCACTATCTCATTAGCTTCTTGTGCCCGCATCCAAATAGATAAAAAAGTAATAATAATTATGATTGCGGCGACACACTACACACTAAATATCTATGTACTATACATACACATTCATGTGCAATGTACATGATAAATCGAATCAACGATCCACTTTGATCATCATCAGATGAACGCTTATGTAGATAAAAAATCCGAGGAAATATGTGCCATTTCATTCTAATCGGATATGCATCAAGATTAAAGATGTAAGATGCAGTTAAAGTATTTTTTAGCTTTAGATTTTATAGAGCTATAAAGTAGCCACTCTCAAAAAATTAGTATACACAACAATTTTCAACACATTGCAAAAGTCCAAGTCAAGAGAGATCGACTGAAAGCGCAAAACACGTACACATTACACATACACTCAATTTAAAAATGTTAAATAATATCCTACCTAGTACATACACATGTTGTGCAAATCATATAATCCACATACATACATAATAAATTTTATAATTTGTAATATTATCAAACTTGTATTCCATTCTTCAAAACGTTCTTTTCCCATGTGCACACCTTTTTTGTGCAAATCTTGCGCGTAATTACATGATGCTGTACACCTCACCTTTTAACAATACTAATTGAGTTGAAAATGAGGCAATAATTAATTACCATCATTATTATTTATATATGTATTATTATTGTTGTTGCTTCTGACTAACCATTTTAGATACAAAGAAGAAGATACTTCCTTATTCTTAATTGCTTTGATAAGGATAAATCAAGGTATGTATAATGTATACATACACACAATACATTGTACAATAATAGTACAATAAATAGTTGGTACAAAATGCACCCAACGTATGACGTCAGTAATTAGTGTAGTTATTGTTATTATTAGAAATTATTCATAATTCTCCAAAATTATAATGTGATTTCAATTAGGATTCATTATCAGCATTATTATTAACTATTATTACATTATAGGTACATTATTATCGTCACACGAAAAATAGCTCAATACTTGGAATATTAGCATCATGCTTTACAGTCTGCGTGTAAAGAATACAGAGTACCATAATAAGGCTAATATTTGTATTTGTGTTTTATACATGTATGTGTGCATTTGTGTGTGTGCATTTTACATGGAGAATCTCCATTGAATTCTTCCAGCTAAATATATGGAACGGAGAGAATAGGACAGAAAGAGAGAGAAAGAGGAATAGAGAGAAGGGGGATGTTCGGGAAATCTCAATCAGAGAAGGGAACTTAATGCCCTCACGCCTACCTTTCAACCGTAGCTCTTTAATTATAATCTATTAGGGCAATTAGAGATAGATAAAAAGGACCGGTAGCTACTGCTGTTTCTGATGCTTTTCTCTTTGCCTGTTGTACTTATTTTATACAAGGGAAATGTAATGTGTATGCTTATATCTAAGCATGTATTATAGGCTCCTGGTTTTGGCTCTTCAGCCGGTTCCACTACATATACACTGGTTTGGATTATATTGGACTGGATTAGATTGAATTGAAGCATCAAACTGTTTTTATATGTGTGTGCATTTTACACGCTGAATTTTTCTCGTGTATTTTCATTTTCTCCGTATCAGCTCATCATTACAGCACTGTGTAAAACTAAAAATCTCAGTCAAGTACAAATCCATTACACTCTTAGGCCAGAAAAAATAGAAAAGCTGGCTATCGCACACATATTATCATATAGATACATGGAGATAAGTAGGTGCATGAATATTGGGCATGTATGGTATACTTTTCGGTGTGTGGAGATTTTTTACTATATTCAATCAATTATAGAATAGGGTACAGAGTGGAATATGTTTTGTGTATATGTACTATGTTGTGGTAGAGGCTATAGCTATACATATATGTACTTCCATCACATCACACATCAGAAATCAGACTCACGTACTTGAATTTAGACGGAGGAAAAAAGAGAGAGGCTCAGTTAGGTGATTGGTGCTATGTATGTGTTTTATACATAGAAGATGAGATAGAAGAGCTTTGCCAAAATCTCCCGCAGCCAGCAACTCCATTCACCTTTTTGTCCCATTAGATCCACAAGATAGATAACGTGAACGTCAGCTTCAAATTCAAATTCAAAATCCAAGCTCTCTCTCTCTCTCTTGTTCATGCACAATCCTTCAATCATTTTGAAAAACTGTGAGTTGAGCCTTCGCATTCGCTTTCGTGTATTCAGTCCTCATCATGATGTCGAGCTCATCTCATAGGCTCGGCTACTGAGCAAGCTGAGAGACACTTTATAGACACTTACTTTTTAATAGCCACTATAATCCACACACATTATAAATATTAAAAAATACTATGAGCATAAATAGCTTATCTACACTGTACATGTACATTGTACATGCACGTACTTTGTGATTTTAAGTACACATTATAATTTTTATCAAATTTATAATGTACGGAAAATACATATGTATGTATATCTATGTGGAAGAAGCCATTTTGCATTCATTTACAATTCAATTTACATCATGTAAATGTAATAGCAGGTTGTAATTTAGTCCTTTCTCTTTCTTCCTCGTCGGTGTCTATCAACTGAGGTACTTAAAAAATGTAAATGAAATTAAAGTACCTAAACTTTTCTACGACCCCCCTCAATGTTTGTAATGTTTTATCTTGTCTGTCAGATAAAATTTGCTCGATAAACAAGAAAATTTATGATTTATCATGCAACAGCATTTGTTTTACTTTTATACAAGAGACTATATTGTTTAAAATGAGTAATGAAAGTACAGCAAATTCACCCTGTGATAATTAAGCCTATATGTTGGTTGTAAATAGACACATCTGCATCTTAAGCACTTGTTTATTTACCAAATAAAAGAATCTTGATGTTGTTCTAATTTAAATTATAAACCTCATCTCTATTGTGTCGTCTGCTTCAATTTGTTTTAATAGAGAAAGGAAACTTAGACCTCAAAGGCTTTGTGTCTACTTTGCCTTTTGCTCCTCGTCATAACCGTTGTTGATTTTTTCTGTGTATTGTTTTGGGTTTTTAAACAGAAATTATGAGCACATAATCAAATCCCTTTTTATACATAGTTGAATATGGCTATTGCCTACCTCATTCATCCTTCTTTCACTTTTAAATTAAAACGACAAATAAAATAATGACAGGACACAGACGGAATTTTTGTTTGCATTGTAACTGTTTGTCTATACATGGACTCTTATAAGAATAAAAGGACAATAGCTGAAACGGTTGGTGGACGACGATGCTGACATGTATAAGATCATTTTGCTGATCATAAGTGAGATAATCGCAAACATACATGCATACATACATATAATATAATACATACACAAGCTGAGCTGATAGTTGATACAAATTACAATACAAATGTGATACAAACAGCAAACAACATACGCCGAATTTTTTCCAATTTATAATATAATACTTTTATCTTTACTTCAAACTGAACTAAAATTGGAAAAATGGGGAATCTCCACTCTACATCATTCCATTTTCATTCCAAACCCAAGAGTACTGTGCACCAAACTACATACATATGTATATGGTGAACTTGGAATTGTGCCTGTAATAATACTAATAATGATCATCATACGACTAAGGATCATGGTGATGGAAACCTAATATGCTTATATAGGATTAAGCAGTAGCGGGAGCGACGAGAGATCCTTTTTTCCCCTGTAAACGGTCAAGCCGCCAAATAATGATGATGACAATGTTCCCAATGTGCCGAAGAAAAGGTCTGAGAGTGTGTAAAACCTCAATATATTAAATGAGCTCTATCCATCTCTCTTAATAGACTCTCTCAATTTCTCAGACGAGAGGAGACAATGGCATTAGTGTGCAAACTCCAAACTCCCGTCTCCACTCGGTTTTCGTTCCTCCTTGTTGCTTCTAATACATACATACATACTCACCTTCTGTGTAGGCATGTATGCATTTGTATTTTGAAATTTGTAAGGAAACGGCGAGGCAGAGCAGAATCAAAGGTATAAAATATCCTCGCATAGTATGATACGCAATACACTGCTGTACTGAATTACACCGTATAGCTATATACATTATACACAAGGGAGAATACTTTTCAAGAATCTGTTTCAATGTGAGGGAATGCGCTCAAAGAATGAGAAGGAAGACGGAAAAAATACACAAGCACTTGAATTGAATGGAGAGTTGAGAATTGAGCAAGAATATAATGTGTACGTATGTATGTATGTATGTATTTATGTATGCGTACAATATGTAAGTTGAGGCAAGTTTTTGAGGATGAGGATGAAAAAGGAGCGTATACATATCTATTTAGTAGATGAAAATGAGAATCTATAAGAGAAAAGCCGAAGCACTCAAGTGATCTTTATCTTGTGATCAAGTGGTCCTTTTCTTATTCCTATTTTTCCCCCAAACTTTTTTCTTCTTTCCGAAAGGAGCCAAACCAGAGCCAGCCAGAGAGATAGAACAAGAACACGGGGACGAATTCGAAAAGTTGTAGTGTAATAGTAGAGTGAAAAGGACACGCGCATACAAGAAGACTATCACAGACACAAGGAGAATAAGAGAAAGACAGACAGAGAGAGAGAGAGAATGAGAGCGAGAGGAGCAAGGAAGAAAGGGGGACAAACAAATAGAATGTGACAAACATGTCCTTTCATTCTGGTCCCTGTCGTTTTAGTTGTGAGTATTCTATACCTATATGTTGTATGTCTGTACTTATGCTTACATACATGTGTACAATTGCTATAGTCTTTTTGCTTTTTCTTTTCCCCTTCCTGCATCTCAATTCGTTCCCTTTGAAATATAGTGTAGCAAATCTTTCCTCTTCCTTCAAATTTTGAAATGCTTAAACATTGCACGACAGAGATTGAGAAATGAGTATAAACTGAAGCTAGTTTGTCTTGCTTTGTTTTATACATTACATAAGTTTACTAAAAACTACATATAAAGAAACAACGGGAGAAAAGGTAACATGACAAGGCTGACGATAATGAGGCACTTTCAACTTTTGATTTTGAACATGGTAAGAATATCAAAGATGATGTACATACAGAGCCCGTACCGTGTAGAAAGTTGGAACTTGCTCTCAGCATGACAAAAATGTTAATATGTACATACACAATATGCTTATTTAATATGCAAAGTTTATAAATTATAATACGATATAATATTATATTATGTTATAGTAAAGGCACAGAGACTGGGTAGTCGAAATTTAATTAAGTAGAAATTAAAGTAGTTTGGTCATTTTCCATGAATACGAATAATACTCTGGAGGAACTAAATAATAATATATTAAACATATTATAGACGTCTCAACCCCTTTGGAAAATTACTGTGTGTGCAGGACTTATATAATTATAATTATAATCATGAATCATGAGTTTAAGTAGTCGGTATAAAGTTACGTTTTTGGAGAGGGGCTGGGCTCGCCTCTATTAAATTTAGCTGTGTATTCTATTACTGTTACAAAGATTAAAGTCAACTCGAGTCTCAAGACGTCACATTCACATCATCATGAATTAATAGAACCATCACATCAGGGAGAAGAAGAAGAAGAAGTAGAAGAAGGCACACGGTGAGCGTATAGCATTTATGTGTGTACAGAAACTTCAGAGAAACTACATAAACTTTGTATAGTATACAGAGTATAGCTGAGGTTTTATAAGTAACTGATTGTCCGTGTACACTGTACACTAAATATTTTGGATGTGAGTAGGTATGTATAACATGAATTTAAGTTTGCCTTCCTTATACATACATGCATGGGCATAGATTAAGTTCCTGGAAATTTTAATGAAGCGCTCTTAATGAAGTTATAAAGTTGAGGCTATGAAAGTGAGGGAAGGCAAGAGAGAAATTAATAAATGTGATGCGAGTAAGTTGATTAAATAGAAATTTTTGATCTGGTCTCTTTCTCTCTCCTCAGTCTTCATCTCTTGTGCTCTCTGCCTTGGCTTGGGCTTTGCCTTTGCCTCTTGCCGTGGACGGGATGGAGTTTTAATGAAATGGAATCATCTTTCAACGTCCTCTTCCTCTATGTATTATAATATGTTTATGTATAATATTCTAGCTGTACCTATATACCTATAGGTAATATGTTACAAGGAAAAGAGTTGCCTGTCTGTCGTCTCCCAATTTTCCATACATGGAAGGAGTCTAACTGTGTATTAAAAGGTACTAGGCGTTGGGCGCACGTACTCTAATACACATCCATATGTAAAAACTAGAGTAGAAAAGGTTGAGGTCCACTTATAAAGCGAATAGCTGTATAGCATATAGTTGTGTGTGTGTGCAGAGGATAAAGTTTTAAGTCTGAGTAAATTGTTTGCACTAACGATAAGTACATTAGATTTACATGACGTCCATGAATGAAGATGAGAAAATGAAGATGAAGCCGAAGCTGTGTGTGCTGTTCACTCCTTCACTCTTTCTCTTCACTCACTCACTCACTCAATCACATTAATCTGAAATTAATTGAATGCTAAAGGGATTTTCCATGAGAACAAAGTAAATGACTTATGGATCAATTAAGATCCAAATTAAATACATTACGCGCTCTTTCCCGTCCGCTATTATGCAGGTCCGTCCTTCCCTTTTCTTGTATCTCTTGACACTTCAAACTTTGGACTATAAATATGTACCTCTATGGGTGATTTGCTTATGCATAGGTGGGCCGCTGTATGTTGTATGTCGCTTTTTTCATCATCATCATCATCTCACCAAATTCCGTTCAATTAACTCGACCAAACAAATTCACAGTCACCTACTTCACCGCTAAAATCTCTTCTTTTTCTTTAAAATCAAGTCAATCCTTCATGTTGTGCTTTTTATTTATACACCGTCGGTTTTTAAACTTGTCTAGTTAATAGGTACGGACAAAAAGATTGGACAGAAGATTTTTTAAAATATCATCTATTGTTTATTTAAAGGTATCTAAAGGCAAAATAACAAAGGAACAAATCGAAGGTTCAATTTAAAAGACGCTCATCCGAAAATGAGATAATTATCAATTGTAATCAGAAAATATGACGGAAATACAAGTGGATGCTACCATGATAGTATACACAAGAAGATGCAGAAGTCGAAAAAGGTAGAAGGAGAGCCTTATTCAATTTTTGAGGACATGTATCTAGGAAATTTCCGTAGTAGTTGGAGAGTGGCAGTAATTTAATCGAGTTAGACTCTGCCTTCTCAGGAATTAGGAAAGGTTTGGTTCATGTGTTAAGACGATTCTCCATCCCTGATTGCTTCATCATTTAGCTAGGAACAAAACTTGGAATCTATTTAACTCAACAGGCCGGCGTAACGAAAGCGAACCAGCCATGTACATTGTTCATATTATCAAAACTGAGATCAAGGCTTATAAATATATGTATCTGACTCCCGATTCCAGACAGGAACAGTATGAACGGTAGGAACTCAAAATGTGACAACAAACCGAGTTTAGAGATACAGAATCGTCATATAGAACATGTATGTACAACATTTCATAAGCAATAATGGAGGTTGAAGCTGTGAAAAGAGATACTTATTTATTCCTGTGATTCAATTACGAGGCAATCGAATGAGCTATGCGTGAAACTCGTCAACGTCAATGACTATTTTAAGTGTGGAGACTGTGAGAATAGGAAACAAAAAGTAATATGCATACATAAACTTGTTTGTATGTATCGTATGTTATACTGTTATACACGTCTGCATTGCAGAACAAGGAGAAGAAATGAAGAGATGAAGAGGCAAGGAAAGAGGAAACGAAATAACAAACTATCAAACGAGTGACTTTTCACCTCTGGGCAAATATTATTCACTTGCCATTATATCCATTATAGTTTTCATCCTCATAATCACTTGATTACATTCTCCCCGGAGTTTCTTCCTCCCTTTCTCTCAATGTCCTTTACTACTCTGACATTATTATTGCCGCCTCTCGTCAATGAACCTCTTCATATATCTATGTATATCTACCTAGTTATTGTAGAATGAAAAGGCATCTTGGAATTGCATGGCATGGCATGGCATGACTTGGCTCCACTTCTCCACTCGACTTGACTTGATTTGACTTGACATGATGTGATGTGATATGACATGACGCCCTTGTGAGAGAAAGAGCGACAAAAATGTAAATGCAAAATAAATGACATTGACAATATAACAGAGAGAGAGAGAGCGAGGAAGAAAGAGAGAGAGGAGTTGATAAAAGAAAGAAGAAGGGCAATTTAAATTCCGTTTACATGTAAATTTAATCACAAGTTAAGAAAAAAATTGAGAATTTCTTGCATCACTGACACCGACTCATTTTTCACTCTCCATTACACTCAACTATGGCGCTTAAAATTATTTTATGTATCCCTTCCACTATCTACAACCTACAACAATATAGCTTAACTGGAGATCGAGTCATGTCGACCAGCAAATGACATTTCATTTTTTCCTGTCCCTTCTCTTCACTGTGTGTAGAGTGTAAAGGAATAAAGAAGAAGAGGAAGATAAAACAATTACTTTATTATTATTACTTTATACATTCCCATTTCTGATCTCTTTATCTCAAATGGAGGATAAAATAGGCATACATATGATATAAAATAAGTGTACCATCATACTACGTCATACGAGCAGTTAATAGCTAATAGATACTAGATAGTCTTCCAGCTATAAATTGTTTTCCATTTTATTTTTAATGGGAAAATGTTCAAGAGCTGAAACTGAATTGACGGCCAAAGCTATGTATACATACACGAACAAACACTCAATAAAAAATAAAATAATAATAATGATGATGACGATGAAGATGGAAGCGAGGGAATTTTCGTAAGCCATGTCACCGTCTTTTTTTCATCCTTACACAATATAATATCAAAGTCCCATAATACACCGTAAATGAAATTAATAGAGGGAAAAATAGATGGAATAAAAAAAAGACGAGGGAAAAGTTTGCCTGAGACGCCAGCCTCGGAAAATATTGCAAGGAGGAAAAGTAGACAGCCCGAGGTAAAATTATGGGAAATTTCTGGAGACTAGAGAGTCAAGTCAGAGTACAGAGTAAAAGCAAGGAGATAAGAAGCGAAAGGGCGAGAAAGACTGGAGAGTTATTACTCAAAGTGAAAGAGGAAGAATAATGGATGTTGAGAAAGTATGTATGTACATGTAGATACTTAATAATGGGTAAATTGTAAATGGAATGGCGCTGAATGTTCACAAATGGGCATTTAGAATTTGGACTTATTGGTTGTTTCATTTCACAAAAGATAAGTTTTCCAGCCTTTGTGTGTAAATTTGCGGGACTTACAAGATCATGAAATGACGGCGATTACGATTACGATTGTGATCATAACACTCATGTTGATCGTAATGATGGTAATAGTGATCATCAAGATGATCAAGATCATGGGCTGTTATTATGTTATACATACATACATACATAATAGGCTGTATTATTATTGTAGTCGGAGGATGTTACGAGGATGTAGGAGGGCGGAAACAGACATTTCTCCAGTTTCTCTCTCTTCATCCTCCGAGTGTGAAAAAAGACGTTAAATCGAAAATCCCATATTCTGAATTTTTGGATGCTTGTGGAAAAAAGTGTAATTTTTCGTGGGAAAACACTGATGATCCGGATCAGAGTATTTTCTTCCTCCTGAACACTTTCTCTCTGTCTCTCTGTCTATATGTGAACAAGGTACCACACAAATAGACCCCACACATACACATACACTCACAGAGAGACTTTCACATGAGGGAGAATCGAGCTCCGGCTTCAGCCTCGGCCTCAGCTTCATGAAGCGTGTAAAGCCTCTCGTAATAGGCCCCAACTATCATCATCCCATTTGCCTCAAATAAGTGTGAGAGTCGCACCAAATGTTATCCAGGAGCTGGAGCTGGAGCCAGAGAGTGTGGATGCTGGATATGATCACAATCATATCCAGCACCCAGCATTACATCCTATATCCTATCCTATCCTACAACAGCTAATACATGTTTGCGTCCAAAAGAACATTTCTCTTTCCCCCCTTTAACTCTATCTTTCACACATTCTTCATACATGTTTATACGTAATGCGTATATCACATTATTGTAAAAATTTTCACAATTCGGTGAATTCCCTTGGAAAATGGCATCAAAGCTCAAAACTTAACCTTCCATGTATGTATAATGTATACCTATGCACATCAAACCAAACCAGCGCCAGCGACCACAAACCACAAAACCAGGAGCGGGCAGGCAAACAACAACAAATAAATAGCTGACATTCATTCCATTATGCAATAAAATAAAATTAAGTGAGTGTGTTCAAAAGTCCTACTTTAATCACGAGGCGTACATATCATACACAGTAATGTTATATTGCACAATGTATTTGTACAAGCTCAACACTCAATTAAAATTAAAGTCGAAAATGCATAAATGCTGATGAGAGTTATCACACTGCATTTGCTTATTCGATTAGCCACCATTTACCTTTATCATTTAACCTTTTTGATTTTAAACAAGGAAAAAAAGAGAGCACTATATCTTACCATTCCATTGTTTTTACTTTCTTTTCCGTGTTACAGCCTTTTAAGGAGAAAACTAGATAAACTAAACTAAAATACCAAGAATCATATAATAGTTATTTCTTTATCTGCATGTATATACTATACCATTTATACCATTATTTTTTCATATTATTTTGCTAATGGGCTGATGTGATACCATTGAAATTGTATTCGTAATAATAATGTAAAAAGTCTGTATGTTTACGTTTTCATTTCATTTGCCTTTTTGCTTTTGTGTTTTGCGAGTTGACCAAAAAGAAGGGCGAAAAAACACGAAGAAGGAACACAGACGACAATAAAATTATTTTATGGTCCTCTCCATTAACTCTGTGAATATCAAACCTCCTTGGCTTTAATTCTTTGAAGCGGGTTTCTCCTGATAAGCAAATTGAATTTACACACACACACACACACAAACACAAATGCACTGTATGTATTTATCTATGTATATTGAAGGCTTTTCTCTCTCCGTCTCTCTGCATGACGGAAGTCTGTCCAATATGAGCTAAATGAAAAAGTGAATATATGTATGTATAATGCATACCAATAACAATTACTGTGTGTGCATGTAAATATAGTCTAATAATACAGTATACACAGTAATATTAATAGAAGTAGGAGAAATAATGTTAATAATAATAATGTCAGCATTCCTTCCACGACTGGCACCTAGCATAATTCCTCGCTAATGAAAACAGCGTTTCCATACAGGCATTAAAAGCGCATTTGTTTTCGCGTGATTCATTATACTCCCATAAAATATGTTATCTGTTCATCAACGTCTCACAGTCACAGTAACAATCCTCTTTCTCCAACAACAAAATCACAGAGCTTTATGCATACTCTGCTTTCGCCTTTTAGGAGCTACTATTGAAAATCCGAGGTAAACTGAAACTGACTTGGATTGAAATCGCCCAAGCAAATAATGTATGTGTAAATGTGTGTACATACCGTATACTTAAGTAACTACGAGCATTATTATATTATGTATTGTACTTTGTCCACATTTGTGCGTGTGTGTATTCTATGTATGTATTACTATTATGTGTTTATGTAGATATTGGGGAATACAATGTGAAATGACACGCAAATAAAACTGGACTAATGGAATCCATAACTCTCTCGGTATTTTAGAGGGACGGACGGGCGGACGGTTGACGGTGGACCACAAAAAACTGAAAACTATTTTACATGGACGAACACACACAAAACGCCAAATCTACATAATCAGCAGCAACTAGGGACATTTTAAAAGCACTTTCTCTCTCTCTCTCCCTTTCCCTCTGATTTTTAACCATGTGAAAATCAACCAGGAACTCACGAAAATAATGTTATAAATGCATAATATAATGTATAATATAGTATAGTATAGTATAGTATAACTGGAGGAAAGCAGAAAGCAGAGAAACTCATGTAGGTAAACCTTGCCATCATATTCATAACCATGTAATGAATATAAACATAATGCTCACGTTTTGATAAAGTAAATTAAGTGAACCGATAATTAAATTAATCGTCGTATCAGGAGTTACTCACGCGATGGCCCATTTTACCGATATGTACAGTAAGCATTGGGTACATCTATACATTATATAAGTATCAATCCGATTGTATTACAGTTTTAATGCAAAATACATGTAAGTGGGGCCGTATGTATGTACGATGTGTTGGTGAAATTTATTGCATTATATTATATTATATTCACAAATTTGCATTCGAAATGGGGATTTAAATGTGAAAATCACCGTTCCATCCACAGAGTAATTTATTCTGCATAATTAGTTTCCTACAAACTACAAACAAACACAAACACGAAGTATGTATGTATGCATATACATACATAAGACTACCTTCCATTGCATAATAAAATATGTTATACATACTTTATACAAAAAAGGGGCAGACATATCTATCAAGCTGACTGATCAACTTGTTTATATTATTCAACTCGATTTCAACTTCATTTTCCTTCACATTTTCGTGTTTATTTCCATTTTATTTCACATTTCACGCCACTCCTCTCAATGCTCCCATTTATTTTTAATCCGCGGACATGAATTAGTGGATCAAGTAATGAAATAAGGAAAACCGGGGAAAACCGAAGAAACTTGCGGAAAAATCAAAAACGGAGATCCAGCCAATGCAATAATAGCGAAATACTTACAAATTGTAAAAATAATGTTGAATAATCGGAAAATAATAAAATTGCGTTTTACTCCTTGATTTTTTCAAGTAACGGGGGAAAAATATTATAGTTATTGTAGAAAAAGTTTTACTTTGAAGTTCCAAGAAAAGTAAAATGGCTTGAGCGTTCAAACTCTCAAGTAAAAAATTGAGGAAGATAAAGAAAAGAGTTTAAAAGTAATGCAAAGCAATTCGAGATTGCATGGTTGAAACTACTTCCTCAAGACTTGAGAGAGAAAGAGAAAAGGGAGAAGAAGTCGAGAGTGGAAAAGCTGAAAGAGTGGAGAGCCAAAAGTCCACTCCACTCAACGTTCTACACATGCACACACATGGTCTTAACAGGTTGATTGATTTAGAGGGCCTAGGAACAAAAGTTGGTGGTGTAGAGTGTAATTTTTTCCCTCTCCACTTCCTTTTTCTATTATAAAGAAATAATTATGAATTATAAACATTATAAGTTTGCATGTTCCAAATTATTGTAAATGGAAAAGGGGACGAGAGAAAATGCGGGGACGAGGGATTTACCAACGACAACTGGGACTGGACAATATAAACTCTTTGGACAACCACCAACCTCCAAAAAACACACACGAGGTACAACCTTGAATTCACTTATACATTATACATATCTACATTCTACAGTACATACGGCGTCGCCTTTGCTTTTTGCTTTGGTTTTTGGTCTGTGGTGTGATCCAAAATAAATGCTGGACTCTAGAGACTTTTCTCCAGAGTGGGGTGGGGGAGAACGTCTGCTTGTTTATAAATATATACATAATACATACAAATGCACAAACATGGAGTGGGTAATTCAATCTACATTTGATGATCCCTGTGCACCATATACTTACATGAAGAAATTATGCTTACATTTTGTATATTGCCCAAATGAAACAACATATCCAATATAGAAAAAAATTCCTTTCAAAAAATCTCATGAAATTTGAACAAAATTCAAATTTGGTCAAAATTTTTAACAATTTTTAGCAATTTTGATGCATTACCATGGAAGTCTCATCAAAAATTGACAATCTTGCCAAATCGCATAAAATTTTCATGAGACTAGGTAAGATTTTCAAAAACATTTTGAATTTTTGGGGTCAAAAGAAATTTCTTGACCCTTTCCTGGACGTTTTTGCTTTAAAATACATATTTTGTCTCGTAATAAGCAAAGGGATACGGGACATAAAGTGAAAATAGTCAAACCCCACCAAACCTGTATGTATAGCATCAACCCAGAGATATATTTGACTATACGATACATAATTGTTTCGTTAGTGTTGGTTGGGGTAAGTAAAAAGTATGTAGGAGCTAGGAATAAAAATGACCGCTATCTTCTCCCATGCTAAAGCCGCTTTTCTCTTCATTATGTGCATAAAGTGCATGTATACATGTACAATGTATCCTGTCACAATCTCAACGGATCAAATTTCGGCTCAGGATCTAATATATCGCGTGCTCCGATAAAATATATTTTTGGCCCATGAAAATCCTATTGAGTGGAGAAAGAGTCCGAGTATAAACATATACATACATATACAATATATTTGTGTGTGGCCGTAAAAAGGGTTGAATAATAAAATAAAATACACACACACTTTTAGAGAAACCATACGTTTTGATTAATAAGTTGCTATTGCTCATTCCTCTTATCCAGCTCAGCTTAGCTCAACTCAACTCTGTTCGCTGTTCAGCTCCTCACTCCACTCGACTCCCTCGAATTTTTTTATCAACACGCCAAATCTCATTTGAAGCCGGTGTGCAATTTACTTTTACGTTTACGAATAATTACCCTCACTCAGCTCACTGCCTCCGCGCTTCTAAATCTAAATCTACTCCAGCTAAACAAGCCAGGTCAAACTCAACTTAACTAAACTTTCCGCCGCCACCACGAAAAGTTTTCCATATGTATGTGTGTATTTATATATAATGCACAGAGAACCTCCGCAGTTTTATTATGTATACGTATCTGAGGCGGCAGGCCAATACTATATTATACATATGACATATGTATGTACTTGCTTTTGGAGCGATGGAGATGTATATTTGTATTTGTACTTTTACTTCTACTTGTATAATTAAGAGTTTAGATGACTAGTTGCTCCATTCCATCAAGGAAAAGAAGAAGAAGGAGACTAGGGCACAGAAGAAGAAGAGGAAGAACAGCAACAACAAGGGAACAACTACCATTATTTATAGCCTATATTATAGGAATAGAAAACGTGTCCAAGATTCATTTCAATAATCAAATTGAATTACTCCCAACGCCATTTATTCAGCCAGAGGAGAGAGAAACGGCTAATTTAATGTCGGTGCCAATCTACATGCTCCATACTGTATTGTACATTGTATGTATAAAGAGCACGAGACGAAGTATGGTTGAGAGGAGCGTATAAAATTTCCAAAGGCATTTTCATGAAATCAGCGACTCTTTTATGTCTCTGTTAAAGTGTTAAAAGCCAGGCTTCTATTTATGTTACAGGATGGAGCTCGTTAGTTTAAGGCTTTTATAATTTTGAGTTGAGAACAAAGTCTTAATCTTAATTAATGCGAAAGGTGAATTTTGATGCAAAACGTATATGCGGAAGGACACCTTAATTTAATTTCTGTAAAATGTACAGAGAAAAGGAACGTTGGCTCTACTAATATTGACTCTATAGAAGAAAAATAGAAACTAGGAAAGGGAAAGAAAAAAGTTAAAAGACAAAAATCGCAACTGACCTGCACTCGAACTTCAGGGAGGTTTACTTTCATGGCCAGCTCCTCTCTTGAGTAGACGTCGGGGTAGTGAGATTTTTCAAACGCCCTTTCAAGCTCATGGAGCTAAAAATGTAAAATTGATTTCAGATTTTTAGTATTTCATGAAATTCCATTTTAATGATCGATTTAATGGTTAAATCAAAGTACCTGATAAGTTGTGAAGGTTGTCCTGTTGCGTCGGTGCTTCTTTTTTGGTTCATTCATGTCGGGTGGGCCAGGAGATGTTGATTCATCCTCATGACTCCCGTCCCTTATTCCGTCCCCACCACCAAACTCCGAGGATGTGTCGGATACCGACGTCCGGATCTTGACCATCCCAAAATCGCCGGATTCGTCTGCAGAGTGGTCTGAAAAATCGGCAAAATTAGCTTTTCCAATTCTTTTACATTTTGATTTTCCGTTTTTGAGATAAAAGTCTAAAATTAACTACACTTTTATCCATATAAAGTATAAAATTTAATACTTGTGTAAGAGAAAATATCGTGGCAAGTGGTTATCGCTGAACGTACGGCAGATGCTTACAACTTACAATTCCATGCATGGAATATGTACTTTCTGAAAGCGAGAGCCAAACACGCGAGTTTACAAGTAACTACAACACCGTGCTTTGCGTATTGGACTGGACTCATTGTGTCTTATTTATAATTTCATGAAGGAATGAAGAATTTATCACCCGCAGTGCGGTTGTGGCTACTTCTTTTTATCTCATAGTCAATCAAATGATTCACGCTCTCCGCTCACACACACACACACACAAACTCACTCACATACACACACAATAAATAAAAGGAGTGTAATACATTATACATTATGTACACTATGCATGGCTTCTCTGTACGTAGCATAGTACGTGTAACGTGTAATATGTATATGGCTAATACAACAGGGTATCCAACACGTTGGAAGAAAAGGCGAAAAAACTTGACTATACAACAAGGCGCGTAACTATAACCATGACTGCCTTATTATTTATATGGGATTTAAAGCACTGGGCAGCTACCATATATCGACCACCCTCGTGCCTTCACAACCAATTTGTCAAAGTTTATTGGAAACAAATTACTATGAAACTACGAAACAAGCTGTGAAAATTATAAACTCTACACACACTTTATTACAGCCTTTCTCTCTTTCTCTCTCGCATCTAAAACAAAACTTTGTACATGGTGTAATCCTTTATCCCGATGTTTTAATCAATTATTCAACTCTTCTTCTTCTTCTTTTTATTCAGCTTCTCTTTCTTCTTTCTTGTTGCGTATTAGTTTTATTTACGTTTGTTTTGCTTTCGCCTCTCTACGTTTAAACTGTTTCTTGCCGAAGAAACTATTTAAACGTTTACGATACACATAATAAATGATATTATCATGGTTTCAACGTTTATTAAATATTTTTTGTGGTACAGTTTTATCCAAGTACAAATCTAATATCCTTTTTATTTAAATACACAGAATAAATAAACATACACCTTCCGTGAGCAGCTCCCTTATTAAACACGGAAAAATGTAGCCAGCTAGATACATGAAATTTCAAATCGATTGGCTGGGTGCCGAGATGATAATAGTGACATAAAATGAACAATAAAAATGTTCTTCGAGCAAACAGCAAATCTAATATCTAATTGCCAGTCTATGTTTCAATGTATTGGACGTGTGTCTATGTTCATGGGTGTATGTGTGTGTGTGGCTATTTTCCCTATTGATTGGCTGTCTGTCTGTTTAGTTAATAGAAGATGGATCACGAAACCGTGCTTCGATGTCTATTCCGTGCAACCCGTTCTTATTTAAACAAGGGCGATATCAGAATGACATCAATGTGGCATATAATATATGTAATATATAACTTTTTGAAATAAATAGATTCTTTCCACGGTGCTTAAACGAGATAACCGTATTATTAGCTGTGTGGATCGTGTGTAATAACAGGTAATTGTCTTTTTCTTTTTTATTGAATGTTGAACATGGAATCTAGCATCTAGAACATATGTTTGTATTATGTAAATAGATATTAGTAGAATCAAATAATAAAATCCCCACGAAAGGAACTTGTACACTGTACACTCGAGTGGTTAACTACCTGGGGAATTTAGAGTTCGAATCGAACCATGTTTTGCATCATTTTTCGTGTTTTGTCTTCTATTATCCTCTATTTTGACTTTATTATAAATTATAATGATGATGAGCCATAGTTTACTGAGTGTGTGTAAGTTAAAGGCAAACAAAAGAAAAAAATGCTTGCTTACATGCAAATTAAACGCTTAGAAAAATAATCACTAGAAAATCAAAATACAGAGGGAAAGTAAAGCATAATAAATAATAGCTTTCTTTATAATATTTTAATTTTTTCATACTCTTACTTATTTACGTACATATCATATGCAACTAAATAACACTAAAAAATGTACGGTCGGCCACCAAAAATCATTCCAACTCAAAGTTGAAAACTATTTGGTAAATTTTCATTTCCAAAAGTGTTGATGATACATTTTTGATTCTCTTCTACATCACATTCAGGAAAAAGGAAAAAATGTGTCTTGTATTGTCATCCCCATCAATTTGTGGGATTTGTTTTGCTTCAGTTACTAATTTTGATGACGGGCTCTTAACAAAGAATGGATTACCCACTGATTTAAGTACGAGTTCCTTGAGTTAAAACGTCGTACCTACCTGCCAAAGCCAATGGGCCTGGGTTTGGACGCAACCAATGTTTTTTTCTCACTTCACTTTTCAATATCAAATAAGCATATAGCAGTGCAAAGCAGCAGTACAAAATACGGATAATATTTAGAGGGGAATAAGAAAGTAATGTTTTGGTTCATTGAGTACATTGTCAGAGTTAAAAAACGGGAATAGGAAAATTCACAAGTACAAACTACAATGGCAGGAGTAAATGTAAAATGTATAGAAAACGAAGATGAAGGTGAAATGTAAAGTGTGAATGAATGCTGGTTATCGTCATCCTTAAGCCTGAGCTTGAGCCTGTTAATCAAGCGTGTAGGGGTCAAGTGAGAAATACTCGCTTTTTAGTTCTACGTATTTTGATAAGATCTTGACGAGGGAGCAGGAGCCGGAGCAACCGAGTATACACATACATATGTATATATACAGAGCAAAGCAACAGTAAAAAACACATTGATGCATACATCCATCCATGCAGTATTTGCAGTATGTAAGTACGCATACTTGTACAAAGGAAATCAAATGGATGTTCTACACAAGGCGAGGAAAAGAAACATTACATGGGTGGAAAAATCTCCTTCTTCTTTCTTTTCCTTGAGTGCAAGTGAAGTGTTTGACTGTGTGTAAATGGTAAATTGTAAATGGCTGGCGTTTTGCTTCAGCTTTAAGCTTTGACTCACTCTGGCCCTCTTAGAATACAGTTGTAGCTTTTAGCCATTGTCCCTTCCTTGTAATTACATTTCTTCCGTACCAATAAGTGCACACCGCCGTCACTTCATCTTTATTTTCATCATCATCACTATCTTCTTCTTCTTTTGCTTCTTTTTCTCTCACTCCAAATAATATCAAGCCAATATTTTTACTAAACGAAATACAATACAATGGTAATGTACAATATATCTAGTATGTATAATGTATACATAGTACATAATCATTGTCTTTAAAATGCCATTTACATTGTGTTCTGATCTGAATTGATGGAACGGGCGAAGGACAGGCAGACGAACGGACGGACGGACGAATGGATAGAAAAGAAACGAGTAAAGAAGCTCCTGGTTGGTGGTGGTTGGAGTGACTCTTGATGGGAAGCTTATAGAGACCAAGGAGGGATAAAAGAGATCCGCGGCACAAGCATATACAGATAAACACTCCACTTGAATTAACTAAACTGGTTAATTAGTGGAGCTCACACTATGATGTATTATTATGATGATTTTTGTCAGACCCTTCTGAGGTTTTCGTCTTCCATATCGAAAGTGCATGATTATGATTAGATGATGAAGTCAGTCAGTTCACGTCGATGACTGTCCAAGAATTGAGTCGTGAGCTTTTCATCAACAAGCAACGGTTCTATATACATTATACATTGTCCGTAGTCAAATGAAGAGCTACAGGCAAAGGCGAGAGATAAAGGTGTAAATGTGCACGGGGAGCTTCTGTTTATTACTACCATTATTATGGATACTGTATACACACAGGCTCTAAATATGGGTATGTATACTAAGTACATTACAGCGGCTGCCGGTGATGCTCAAGTGTCTGATGTTATTGGAAAAAATTATCTTATCTAACTTCCCCCACGAACCATCTTCATTCAACATGTATGCATGTATTGTTGCACCTAGTTATGCACGTGTGGCTTTATTATTATTAATTTTCCTATTAAAATTATAAAAGCATGTACTTGCATTGTTTTGTACACTGATTCTCTACGAATAGACTTCTGTATACATACACATGGAATATAGAGCCATTGTCCAGGGTACAATCAAAGACGAAGGTAAAATATTGTGATGTCAATAATAATGATTTTTCTTTGATTTCTTTATTCCTTCTCGCATTGGGGCCAGGATATTTACTGTTTATTGCCACAAGCAATAATATCTGCCCCATCTCCTCCAGATAATCCAATATAGAAAATAATATAAGAGAGAGAGAGAGAAGGAAAGAAAGAAAGAAACGGAGATGAAGAGAGAGAGAGAGAGGCACCAATCCTTTATCCCTTATCTATAATTCGATCACCCTCTCTCTCTTTTTCTCACCATCGCCACACGCTCACTTATTACACTTAATTAATGCACCTTTAATTAAGACCTCATTATACACCTGGAGCTACCAACTTTACAATTCTCAATCACCCGTCACAGCAAAGCAAGTGGCCCGATGATTTTTTTATATAGAGAATGAAGCAAACCTTTTAATTTATGCTCTACTTTAATGTGCACATAAAAATTCAATAAAAATATACGTAAGCTAATAGTGCGATCAATTTGCAATTTCTATTTTTAAACTTGATAATATTATGAAAAGATGTGTTTACCTGGAGAAACGTCCGAGGAAAAATTGGTATCCTTCAGTTTCCTCTTTCTCGATGACACAGACGAGTCAATTGAAGAGGATTCACGATCACGTTCACCATAGTCAAAACCACCATTGTTACAATTGTTGCTATTATTATTATTACTATTATTATTGTTGTTACCACTAGACTTGGTGAGAGGTCGACTGTTTAAATGCATATTACTTTCACCGACACCGCCTCGACTGTGGAGGTGATTTAGGTTAAGGAGATGTAAACTTTGGTGGTGATTGTGATTGTGCTGGTGATTGACACTGTCCACTGACAAGTTGCCAATGTTTAAATTATTATTGTGAAGTTGATTGTTGTTGTTGTTCAATGAGTGGAGTTGGTGATGATTGGCGATGGGAGTACAGTCATGTGTTGGGAGGTTAAAACTTAGGTTTAAATTGGAACTTGACAAATTGTTATTGTTATTATGATGATGATTATTATTATTACCACCACCCTGCTTTCGCTTTAGTCCCAAAATTGCATCTATAGAGTGGATGGACCCGGGAGCGGACAGCGTTGTTGGAGAGTGAAGTCCATTACTGTTATTGTTGGTATGATTGTTGCTGTTGCTATTGTTATTGTTATTAATGGAGCTTTGGTTTGAATTTCCATGGGTTAAACTGAGTGGCAGGGGTGGAGGTGAGGAGGAGGAGGTGGAGGATGACGAATTATTGTTTGTATTTGTAATTATTGTACTCGGAGACACTTTGATATCAAGCTCAGCATTTGCCGGGCTGTTCGACACACTATCCACTGCCATTCTCAACAGCTGCTTCTGTCTCCGATCTTTCCGTAGGTTTCACGATGTTATTGATGATGATACTTTTACTTAAAATTAGCGATATTAGTAACCACGTGCTCATTAAACAACAATATAATATTATTATGCTTCTTTAGATTTTTGCACTGAAAAATTCTCCAATAATTTTCGATAAATGTGTAGTATTTAGTATTTGTCAACTTTGAATTAAACTGTCAACGCCGAATTGCTGTTTTCCATTCGTTGTTAAACTTGGCCAGGATAAAAAGGATTAAAATTAAACTGTGTGTTGTTCCACGATCCCACAGACAATGACAAAGGCAATGCCAATGCAAAGTGAAGAAAAGAGCAAAGAAAGAAGAAGATGTTATGGTTAGACTAACGAATGAATAATGTGAGTCAAGTAGGTAAGAGTGTTGGGTTCAAAAGAAGAAGAACAGAGAGAGAACGAGAGAGAGAGAGAGAGAGAGAATAAAAGCGAGGGATTGGAGCAGAGTGTGTCGGGCACTAGAAATAGAAATAGAAGTAGAGAGAAAAGGTAACCTTATAATCTCTCATTCGTTATGTATTGCTATCGCTATATATTACTACCGCCAGTGCTTTGCTTGTGCTTGTTTTTGCTGTGCTGCTCTTGCTTTGGGCTCTGCTCTTTGCCTTCAGTTTTAGCTCCGACCATTGAGGAGGAGTGTTTCAAGAGTGATGCGCAGCACTCTTGGTGGATTCAAATCCACGATGAAAGATTGGATCTCCTTTCTTCTGTATCCGTCCCTTCAGATTCAGATTCTCTCGTCTCTCCTCTTTCTTCTCCTCTGGCTGAGGCTTTGCCTTTGCCTTCCCTCATCACACTTTGTATTTGTATTATTACCGTCTTTGCTCTTATTGTAGCACAGTGCTATAAGGAAATCTTTTTTTGTTTTCCGCGTGCCACAATAAGAGAC
>JAQIVE010000367.1:0-39815 GCA_034698285.1 Sminthurinus bimaculatus | reverse complement strand
TTTGATCAAAGATGATGCAAATTTGGAACCAAATGCACATCAAACTAATCTCTCCAAATCTCATCAACTTTTAATCAAAAAAGACCAAATATTTTTTAAGGGTCCATAAACAAAATACCATCTTAAACCCATTTATCGCCAAGCCGGCTCAATCCCCGTCGATTCACATGCGTAACTCTCTTCCAAAATACGTGCATATCCAGGTCCATCCACTCACTTCCTCCATAAATCAGAACAATGTCCACTTGGACTTCAGGATTCGGCTGACCTTCTTCCCCCTCATCGTTGGTTGGAGAGGTCACGTCAAGGTCACGGCCTTTCTTTCGACTGAGCGCCTCCACGATCCCTGGAATCTCCTTTTTCAATGCATCCATCTCTTTTTTTGCTGATTCAGCTGCTTTATCGGATTTCGGCGGATATCCATTATCGCGGTCCCCTCCAAAAAACTTTTCTTCATACGTGTCCCAGTCATAATCAAAATGTATGATAAAGGTCACAGATCCCGTCTTGTAAGGGCGCTTCAGAGAAGATGAAAATGAGATTGACCTGGACGGCGGGAATCCATTTCCGAATGCGGGAATCTGGCACATCCGCGCTGGAGAAACGGTGCGGGAAAACAATGGGAGCGAAGGTAGGAGTTTACGAGAGGCAGTCCATTGTGCGTCTTTTAAAGGAATAAGTTGTTGTTGTTTTTCCGCCAGAGTTTTGGTGACCCCAGTCACGCTTTTTATAAGAGAAAGAAACCGCATCTATGGGCAAACGGGAATAGGGATCCCTAACGTTAATCATCAAAATTGTAGCAAAATTTCATCAAAACTGTTAAAATGTTTGACAAAATCGTATCAAAATTGCATTTAATTTTTTACTTAGGATAATAAACTAAACTACTTAATAGTGTATGTATATGCACTGTTTTGTATAAAAACGAGATAAATATTAATTACAATAAAAATTATAAAAATACCTTTTGAAGAAACACGACGGATTTTGTAAAATAACGGAATACAGTTATAGCAAATGAGCTTAAAACAGAAAAATTCAGCGAATCTTCTCGTCGTTGACGACAAAATCTATAGACTGTGAAAGTATTGTACAAAAATTGGCCTTTAGGCTCAGTCGGACGGAAAGGAACTTTTTGATATGTTTATGGCAGGCTGCCTTGAAGTGTACAAAGTATGCCACAATTTCTCCCAATATAAGACGAAGAGACGCGTATGGCTACACATTACACATTGTACGTTTCCAAGTAAATATTGAATCTCCTAGTCCCTTTTCCCTTTTTCTACCAGATATTTTGTGTGTAATCGGCCACATAAGCAGATGTTTACCCTTCGACCGTTTTTTTCCTGTTGTACACTTTACTTTCAAATTCCCTTCCCTTTGTCAATAGTTACGTACTGTTGTATGTACGTTGTTCCTCTTTTCTACTCATATCGAACCTTCTTCGTTTCCTGATTTTTAAACCTTGAGTTCTGAGCGTAAATTCCACTTCACTTCAATCTGTATTTTCCCTACTCATAATTTCCCAATTTTTCAGTAGGCTATCAAAACTTAAAGTCATATAAATATTTTTCGTTATTTTAATAAAAATTCTTGGACAAAAGCTGGACCTGGAAACCATCGTTCCAATTTTCGCGCAATATTTTTGTAAGTTGAACGTTTAAAAATCTAAAAAGTCATGGTAACAGTTGTAAGTTGTCTCTGTAGCGTTTTGATACAAGTTTAAAACAAGCTGCGGAAAATTCTATTGACATTGAATGTTAAGTACCTTTCAGCAAAATGGTTCAAGATACCGAATTTATGGAAGGATTCGTGCAGGTCGTCACACCAACGCCCGAGGCGAAAAATCTTAAGAGGTGAATGTGAAATTTTTATTAGCGCCCTTTGAAAAATATTTTATTTAATAATGGCATTCCGTTTTGACAGGACTTACGACCAAAATCGTGTCAGTTTTGATCAAGTTTTCATAAGATTACAATAAATTGTCATTAAAATCGGAGAAAAAATGCTCCAATACAAATCATGGAAATCTTTTTTAATCTAATAAAATTTTCATCAGATTTCTTTCAAGAAATCACCAAAATGAACTGTTCCAAAGTCAAACAAGTCCAGTTTCTCCTTAAGTCTTGAGGTCATCAACCTGCCCATCAAACACAAATGAATACATACGCGTTTTTAAAATATACGCATGATCAATCATCAGATTATGAGATTATCGTTCAAATTGAACTTTTTTCTAGGTTTGCATACACATAATGAGAGTAATTAATAGCTGTAACAATAAAGAATGTGCTCTATAAACTAAATACCGTCTCAAACCCATTTATCGTCAATTCGGCTCATTTTCCGCAAAGTCATACACTCAACATTCTTCGCATGGGCGTCCAACTCATTCGTTATCCACTCACTCCCTCCATTAATGAGACAAATTTGAACACTGACTTTGTAAATCGGCTGACCTTTTCCCTCCTTACTGGTGGTTGAAGAGACATTAAGGTCATGGCATTTATTTCGACTGAGTGCCTCCAAGATACCTGGAATCTCCTTCCTCAATGCATCAATCTCTTCCATTGCTGATTCATCGGTCAAGTTCTCCCCGAAAAACTTTTCTTCATACGTGTCCCAGTCAAAATCAAAATTTATGATAAAGGTCACAGATCCTGGATCGTACGAGTCCTTCAGAGAAGATGAAAATGAGATAAACCTGAACGGCGGGAATCCATTTCCGAATGCGGGAATCTGGCACATCCGCGCTGGAGAAAAGGCGCGGGAAAACCATGGGAGCGAAGGCAGGAGTTTTCGAGAGGCCGGGAGTTGGGCAGTCCGCTGTCCGACTGCGCCTTTTAAAGGAATGAGTTGGTGCTGTTTTTTCACCATAGTTTTGGTGACCTCAGTCGTGACACTTTTTGTAAGAGAGTGAAACAGCATTGTTGGCTTCTAAAGAATCGGGATCCTTCACCTACTCCATAAAAATTACAACAGAATTCGATAAGAACTTTTAGGACTTTTGACAAAAATTGTGTGATAAATTATGGAACTTTTTTGTTAGGGCAACAAATTAAAATATTAAATAGTGAATATGCTGATTCATTTAAATGCAAGCAAAATTGTGTGGTCGACTACCTTTTGAAGAAGCACGACGGATTTTATAAAATTTTATAAAGGAATGCAGTTATAGAAATTAAGCTTTAAACAGAAAAAATCTACGAAACTTCTTGTCATTGCCTACTGAATATGAGGAATGGGAAAGCCTGGTACAAAAATTGGTCTTAAGCCCATTTGGACTGAAAAGACCCTTTTCCTAAATTTCCCCCAATTCAAAGTACAGAGATGCATAAGACTAAACCTTGTAAATACATTGTGCGTACCAAAGTATTGAAGCTCCTGATCCCTTTTCTTTTTTCTACCTGCTGCTCCCTTGAAAATATTGTGTGTGTACAAACGGCTGCATACATAAGTCTGTATTTACCCTTCGTCCCTTTTTTCCCTGTGCTACAAACACACAATCTTTCCCTTCCAGTTGCTAAGGTCGATATTTCTGCCGTTGCTGTTCCTTTAATCTTATCAAGTCTTTCAAATTCATTGCATTCTGTAGCTTTAGTTCAGACAGATCATTTCCCCTTGCTTAAAATCACCAGAATTTCAAAAAAAGATCCAGGAAAAAAATATTTTCTTAAAGTTTTAAAATGTCCTCTTTACTATCTACAAACAGAATGGACGACGACTGCTACGAGTTTGTAAAATACTTTGTCCTCGGTGCAAAACAAAAGTTTGAGGAATTGACGCGGCCCACAAAATACGCCGAAGGTGCGCAAGATGTACAAAAACTTCTCCCTAAAAACAATACCGACATCACAGCTCCTAATATTCTCGTTGCCGCGTGTAAAATTTTCCTTTCCGTCTACCAAGAAGTGGACAAGTCCTTGCAAGAAACTCGGCGGCTAAATGCCGAAACTCTCCTTGATTCCACCTCCCCGTCGGTGACCTCGAAACAGCGGGATGAGATTTTTACCCGAATTTTTATCCGTCCAGCCCTGGAGATTTATATCCGGTGCCAAAACCAACTCTTGTTCATTCGACGAAAGAGAAAATCCTGCGGCATTTGTATATCTCCGCCCATCGAAGCTTCCAGAAAGAAGGCTGTTGAGATCCTTGCATTTTTTATTGGAGCGGAGTGCTTTGATCTCATGCAGTCTAAAAATCAAACAACAGAGCTCGAGCAGATCCTTTTCAATCTTCAAGGCCCAATGACCTTGACAAATTTTAAAATAAGAGTGTGGGCGCTTATAAACCGATTTCGTCAGGACCAGCTTTGCTTCAACTTGGGATCTGGAGAGATTTTCAGCATAAGCAAGTACAAATTTTTCCAGCGACTTTTACCCGCCTTTTCCTTTCCACCCGGGACTCAACCAACCGATCAGCAGTCTCAACTTGACCATCAAAATGATGAAAAAACCGTTTTCTATCTCCGTTCGGCAGACCATTCAAAATTTTTCGAAAAGCCCTGGAAGTCAAGGCCCATTTATTTGAGACCTCCGATCAACTGTGAATTTGCAGCAAGACAAAATAAAAATAAAAATCCACCAGAATATGAGACACTCACCATTGAAAAAAGTGTTTTTGAAATGTTTTTTCCACATGGCAACGTATTTGATCGAAAAGAGGGGGACGACGTCACCGAAAATGATATCGACGAGCTCTACAAAAAACTGATGGGAGACCCAACTTTTGATCACAAAATGGCGGAATGGCATCGTTCCGGCGAGATTTCCGACCGACTAACAAAGCTAGAGGCCGGACAGGAGGAGACTAACAAGCAGTTGAAGGAACTCCCGGAAAAAGTAGCCAACCTGGTTATTAGCAAACAAGTCTATGAGTCCCAGCGGCTAGATATGGCGACGACCCTGATTTACCCCACAAAATGTCCGGTTGATGACCCTTCCCCACTTTTTGTTGGTCGAGATGACCTTGTCCAAAAAATCCGGGAGGTTTTCGACACCTTTGAGAGTACACCAAGAGTTGAGAGAAACCACCTTCAAAATATCGCGGTCATTTCGGGATTGGGCGGGATGGGGAAAAGTGAAGTGTGTCGACAATTTGCCAAGTCCTCCTTTGACCAATATGGGACCAAGTGTTTTTGGATCGAGGCCGAGTCCTTTGAAAAAACCCGGGCATGTATTCTCGGCCTGGCCATGAATTTCCAAATCGCCCCGTTCAATCAATCCCAGTCCCTTGGAGAAAACTGTAAAATGGCGGCTGCCATCAGGGCACCTCAACAAGTGGGCAAAGTGGCCCAATCTATTTATGACCATCTTGGCAATGACAAAGAGAGCAAGGCCCTTTTCATCTTTGACAATGTGGACAATATTACACAAGACCAAAATTTTGTAACCTCTCTCCTGACACCTCAATCAACCAGGTTCAAGCATCAACCGGACATTTTGATCACGAGTCAACATTGTGAAAGGTCAAGTTGGCCAACCGCCTTGGGCGCCATTATGAATGTCCCCGTTTTTACCCTTGAAGAGACCCTGTCATACTGTAGGAAAAAATTTGACCTTGCCCAAAACAATGTGACCTTTGACCTGGAGATCCGAAACTTGTACGACCAAATTTTGCAAGGTTTCCCCTTGGCCACAGTTTTGGCCTTTGCCTACATCAAAAAGACGGCTCGAGATGGACCAACGGTTGAAGGCATTCAAAATTATCGGAAACTCTTCGACAACACCAAAGACTGGGTGACTGTCGAGGGCGACGCTGACCTCAAGGTCAAGTATGACAAGATAATGGCCAATGTGTGGGACAAAACACTGGACCACTTGAATGCAGTTTGCCCCGCGGCGTTGGACTTGCTCAACAAGTTGGCCTATACAAATTTTTACGATTTCCAACTTGTCCAGGGGTTTGTTCAACTTCTCGGGGGTGAAACCGAAACCGAAAATTTGGGGGTAGTTTCTCAGATTGATTATCTGGAAGACTATTTTCTGATTTCAAAAAAGCGTTCCTTTGTGACTAGGCGACTGCTCTTCGACTCACCCCCTTACCCGCTTCGTCGGACCACGAATTTCTCTCGGGGCAGTAAGGGCGACTACTACTTGAAGAAAATCGGGCTTCACGATTTCGTTGCCCGGGTGACGGTTGCAAAACTGAACGAAAAGGAGGCTGCTCCCGACGTTCTATTGAGTGTCGCTAAAAATCTGCGGGACATTTTGAAAGGGCACAAAACCGACCTGGATCTAACCAGCCAAATCCTCTACATGTTTGTCAACCTTATGCAGCCCAAAAAATCGTTTGTTGGCCGGACTTGTTGGATCGGGGAAAATATTTCGGCCATCCTCTCTTTTGCTTTGGCGCAGCCACTTTACGTCGGCCTTCAATTTACCACCCACCATATTTTCCTTGTTTTGACGTACCTCCAATTTTACTTGGCCTTTGCCAGTCAGGACCCCGGAGCGGAGGAGACTGAAAAAGAAAAGGCTGCTTGGGAACTGAAAATTCAGAGAGCCGAGATAGAACTAGAGACCATTCAAGTGTACTTGCTTTTTCACACCCTTGTGATGGCCAGCGAAAAAATTGGAAACATCGGGCCCAAGGGGATGAAGAAGAAATTTGTACTCAAACCAATCGAGTGTCTATTGCCGGATCTGCTGCCGGGTCAAAAGCCGGAAGACGTCGTCGACGAAGAGATACACGAAATTTCCTGTGAGGACGCGATCGCCTGGGTTTGGGCGGCCATGACCAGAAAATGTGACAACCCCAGTTGGATAAACAACGTGATTGACATTGGGATTCAATTTCTGTCCTGGTGCAACTTTTTGGACGTTTTTGCCAATGTAAGAAAATTTTTGTATTTTTGAAGCTTTTCTGAATTTCCAAAAATTTTCTGATGAAAAATGTTTTTTTTTTTGGTTCAAGGAGCTTGATGAGCCTTCCCTATCTTGGATCAAGTCTTATGACGTAAAACAAGATTGGCACCTTCTTCTTCACTTCTGGATTCGTTCCTGCCGCAACAGTCAGGAGCAGGGGACCAAAAAGAGACTTGGAGAATTAATTGCTCTATTTTTGCAGCGGCTGAAGGACCAACTTGGCAAGAGAACGACGCCGTTGCCCTACGGACTTTTAAAAATTGTGGAAAATTTGTGCCAGGTTCGTCAATTTTCGTGAATTGGATTTGTTTCTTTTAAATATGAATTTTTAAAAACAAAATTGAATAATTCTTGTGAAATTTTAGGACAAAGTGGTAGGCAAGGTTTTCAAGGACAAGGTCATCGACGCAGAGTCTCATCTTTGTCCTGAAGGTCTCTCAATTTTGGCGGGAATCCTTGGCCGGTGTTTTCTAAATGATGCTGAGTATACCCATGAAATCCCGCGAGCAGTCGGTCACGCTTTTGGTAGGTAAACCACGAAATGACATTTAATTCCTTTGTCAATTTAATTTAGTCTTGTAATATTTTCCGTAAACTTCAGGAATTCTGACCGCCGTTGTCTTTGAGTGTGAAGATGGACGCAAACTTTTGATGGTGAAAAATGGCCAGCTTTTGCAACTTTTACAGCCGTTTTTGGTCAACTGGGTTGAGTCATCTCACTTCCTAAAGGTATAAAATCCAAGTTCAAAAATGATTATAGAAATATTTTCTTCTTTTAAATTGTGAAGGCTGATTTTTGTTTTTATTGATGTACGCTGTTTACTCTTTACAAAAGCTTAATCAGGATTCAACCGTCCAAATTCTCCGACGATATTTTGGTAAGTAAGGAGCAAGAACAGAAGAAGAGCCCTACTCCTAAGCTTGTAGTTAGGAATTAGCTAAGCAGCTGCCCAAACAAAAATCTATCCATTATTTAACGTATTATAAAAACAATGTTTCTTTTTCTTAAAAAGATTTCCTTGTCACGCTGCTGTCACACTTGGATCAAAACTTTGTGGCCCGATTTTGGACACAGTTCTGCAACTCAGTCAAGGTCGCTGTGGCCAGTTTTAAGGTTCCAAAATTGTTCAAAATCTGCATATCTATATACCTTTGTCCACACGGATACAACGACACTTCTTTTTCTTGACGGTCTTTGTATTTTACAAAATTAAAACTAGTGATAAATTGTCTAACTTTAAACCTTTAGAAAGTCCCCCAGTTTCAGACAGCCAACTTTTTATCCGCTTTCTACTGGTTGCTCTTTGCTGTTACCAAATCTGCCTCGGATTCTAAATCCAACCTTTTGGGTCAAATTCTGCCGTTGATTCGAGAGGAACTTTGCAGTCTGCTTGAGGACGCTGGATTTTTAAATCGACGGGCATTGTCCGGCTACCTCCAAAATTTTTACAGCAAGGAACTGTACGTCGATGTTTTCCTTTTGCAAATTAAATTTTTTATAATTTTTCAATACCTACCTTCTAACGATTATAAACGTATGCAAATTCTCAAGATGTCCCTTAGAAAAAAATCTTGTTAAAAATTTTATGAAATGTTGGCACAATTTCGGTCATCCATCTTACATGTCAATCTTGTCAAATTGCATCGTAAGATTTAGTAAAAAGTATTGGATGAGAGATAATTTCAACTAGTTACTCATATTATTTAAAATTACAGGGGTCAAAATGAGTGGTGGACAATTCAGCTGGAAGCATTCATGACTGAAACTCGTACCGGAAACGAGACCACGACATTGGCATGCCAGCTAGCGTCCGTTATTTTAGAAAGCTTGAAAGTCACGGATGTGGAACCACCACCCAAGGACGAAGTTAATGAGGATAACTCTATTTACGCGGAATTTTTAGTGCCGGTTTTCCAGCTTTTTGAAGATACCGAGTTTGTGGAAGGAGTGCAGGTTGTATACACAAATGAAAAAGGCGAACGAATCTTGAGAAACTAATGTAAAATTTTTCTATCAAAAACAACATGTTCAAAAACAACTTCGTTTATTAGTAAAAAGTGTGTCAACATTATTAAATTGAGACTTTGGATTGCAAAAGTATGCATACAAAAACCTGGACCTTGTATCCATTAAATTCTTCGCCTTGAACAACTAGAAATTAATTTGGTTTTATGACAATGATTTTGGTAGTTGACATTTGAAAGCTTTTTGGCCAAATTTTACATTTCCCTGTCAACTTTTCTAATGAGCGTCGAATCCATGACCAAGTCCATCTCACAAATCTTGCTAATAATGCCTTCTGTACCATTATCCGCGTTTCAAAAAATATTCCAAGGACAGAGAGAAGGATGCCAGCAGAAAAGAACCACATGGTGGCACGTAACAAATCATCTGAAAGGGGCATAGCAGAGACCTCTGTATCTCTATATTTACCATTGAAGTAGATTTTGCTCCCCGACTCATTTTCAAACAGTTTGATGATTTTCGATTCTTTTTCGTTTTGAGTGGCGAGTCTGTAATTAAACTGACGCCAAAACCTAAAAATTCCAGAGTTTATCAAGTTGACAAAACTTTGAATCACCAGATCAGCATTTTCCACGGCTTTAAATTCCCAGCCATCCACAAGCACAAAAAGTGGGGGCTCAACTACAAAGAAATGCCGTTTAAACAAATGTGTCCACCAGTTTGCCCTGAATTGGGCCATTTCCATGGAACTCATAAAGGCAAACTTTTCACGCTCGTAAATTTTGCGGGCATCCATCACAGTTTGGGGGAAGTCCACGTTCTTCGTGTTGTTAATCAATATAGCATAATGCTGGAGCATCGTTGACATGTACTCCGGGAGGCAAGACGTACACGGGAGGGTGTCCGAAATCATTTTTTTGATTGCGCTTCCCCAATACTCCCCAGGAAATGATATATACGTGTAGTTTTCTCGAAGGCGAGAAGTATTCACTCGGGATCGGTGAGATCAGCAACCGAGCCAAAACCCAACCCCAAAAGCAAAACCAACATTACAAAATCCTTAAAGAACAGTAGTATTATACGTGTACGTTGTATGTACGTACTGTGCGATTACTGTATTACTTTCGCCATGTACCATGTACGTCGTATTCGTATAATGCATGACATTGTAACATGGATATGTATAAACCCTTTACATTTTAGATTGAGACTGTTCCCTTCTGTTCGATTCCATTCTCTCTGCTGTTGTGTTGTGGTGTCGTCCTCTCATCTTTGTGCTCTTTAGTCGTAGACACTTCAATTTCTATGTAGTTGTTGTCCTTGTCGTCGTCGTCGTCTCCAGATCTAAAGTCTTGGTCTACATCTAGATCTAGAGGGATGATGTCTAGATCTACACATGCATGCAGAGTAGAGTATATAACCAAATATATACTTAATCCTTGAGTACATACACCCTGTACATACTTGTGATATAAAGGGAAAAAAGATAAAAGATAACTGTTGACTTGGCTCTGGTGTAGAAGAGTATAGAGAGAGTAAATTTTGTGTGTCTACTCAAGTGTAAGGAGATGGGAAAGTGTAAAAGTCTAGGGAGAACATGCAATCTCGAATCATCACATTTTGTCAAGGAGCTGATCCATGAATGATTCCACGACATGTCCAATTATCTGACGTTCTACGCTCTCTAAACGTTCTTATCTGATCCCGAGTAAGCCTCCTATTTTCTCTCCTACTCCTACAATCTTTCTCAAAAGATACATACAAACATAGCTGCATACATGTATTTAAGTACATACGGCAAGATGAGCGCGGAACGCGAGAAAAGAAATCTGGAAGGGGAGAGACACTAAGAAAAAGAAGTAAAGGGAGAATGGTATAATATGGTATAGTCACGTACGAGTATACAGTTTATAGTATGTAGTTAGTATGGCATGGCATGATTCGATATGGTACGTATAAAGTTGGTGGCTTTACTTGTCGACGGTATTAGGCTATCAACTATAGAAATTATATTATATTGTGCTATGGGGCAGATCTAGACTATAGGCTGAGTGTTGTGAGTGTTGGTTACTTTAGTCACTCCTCACGTTGCCACGCCACATTTAACATCCAAAGGTAATACAAAATAGACTGTCAATAGGGTAGACAATCTTTCCCCCAATATTATATTGCATGTACTTACCATCTATACCTATTTATGTGTACACATATGTGTATATGCAACCTAAATATATTGTTCTATATATACATTATACATATTCTTTTTTTTCTCGCGTTGCGTGATTGTCTAATTCCTCCTGTGCTGTATTACGGGCATTGCATCGACTACACATGATAAAATGTAGTCTTCATATACTCTATGCATAGTATACAGGTGTAACCTCAACTGCTTTACCACAGCTATAGGCCAAGTATTTATATAGAAACGAGAAATGAGTTTCAACTTTTGAGCTAATATAAGAACAAAGTTGAAGGAGGTTGAACACGCACGGGGCACGGAAATTAGCCGGAAAAGTGACTCACTCAGAGCTATCGCCGTTTCAAAATATTATAGACTGTTGATGTGTTGGGAGTTGGGAGGAGGAAAGAAATAAAAGTCATTTTCTAATAATTCTTATACCTTTGGAAGTGGAATAAAATTGATCAATGTATTAGAAATTAGAATAGCATCTTCTAAAACACTATTTTGTCCCGTAGCAATTTAGTATGAAAGTCTAATTAAATTATATTTTTTATCAATACAGGCATGTCTTTTCTCGAATAAAACTATTTTGAGGTTCTCAATTAAAGCTTATAGGTTGTAGGTACGTTCAACGTTATTATAGTTCATGATATAGGATATTATGATGAAAAAAGTTTCCTTCTTCCGTTGCCTTTCCCTGTTTTGTGATCATAGGTACTGATGATTGTCAATCTGTCAATCTAATCAAGTTTGTCACGAATCACGAAGGATAGAAGTCAAGCACGTAGTTCAGTCAATACATTGTAATAAAGCATCAATAGCAAATGGAGACTGCACTACCAATATAATGTGTAGGTATTAGATCTACTTCTGCTATAGATATTCCAATACGGTAGGAACACTTATTATGATTATTTGTACTGCACCTTTTGCCCAGTATTTATTAAATCTGAAAAATTGCAGGACGTGTTAAAACATTTCAATTTGACGTGTAAAGTACCCTCAAATATTGTAGTAAAGAGAAAAATGCTTTTTAAAAACAACAAAGTTCAACTTTTAAAGTTGATACATCAGAGTGCTAGTGCGAAAATACACAAGTTATTTACCATTTATCACTTAGAGCACAAAGCTAGTTGATTGAGTTTGTTTCTCGCTTTGACTCTCGCATTCGCTTTCAACCGAGAAAAACAAACACTAAATGACTTTGCAGTAGAGTAGAAAGCAGAGAAGACGGCATGCAAACCTGGCATGCACAAGATGTGAAAAAATGAAAAAGAGGAGTAACTCGGGAGAAAAAGAGGAAATTATTCAAAGTATCATGATAATTGAAGTGAGTGATTGAGAGCAAAACTCTCTCTGGTGATGATGGCGGTCGTGGTGAATTCTTTGTAGTTTTCTAGTGAAAATCCAAAAAAGAAGACCGACAACAACTCTCTATCTGTTAGTATATCTTTATGGCGAATGTAGATAGAATAGAATAGAATAGAGTGAGCATTGAGCGTATGTATGTATGTCGTACATTATATACCAACATCCACGTTTTGAGCTGGGATAAAGGGGACTTGGTTTGGAGTAAGTCGTTGAGTTAATTGAATGTGTGTGCATGTGTTTGTATGTTTGTGTGTGTGTGAGGGATGTCCGCATCTAGACAGTAAAAAGAAGGGAGATCAGGGTAATTTCCTAATGAAAGGTTTTAAAAGCTTCTCTCTTTTTCTCCCATTCTCTCTCTTGTTTCCACTTCTGCTGCCTGCCGTTTGTGTTTGTAAGTTTTAACACAGCAAAACATACACATTACACACACAGAGCTACTTAAATATGTATCGACGTATCATCATCATTATCATCATCAACATCATGGGTGCCCATGGTTCATTTAATTAGTGTGGAAATTAAAAGCATAGAGAAGATAATCATATGGACATTGTGAGCATATTATAAACACCAGGATAAAAGATAAAAGCACGTTTTAATGTTTCAAACAGACAGATTCTCCAGTTAGCTCCATTTCCATCCCAAAAAACAAAACAAAAGTAAAGTATTAGAGTTGCGATGAAACGTCAAGGTAAATGTGGACAAACAGTTGCATATTGTGCAGGCAATACTTACTGTGCGTACATACAAAATTGACAGTATGTTCAATCGTACTTATATCGCAATTAGTTTTATTGCTACATTTTTTCCGCTTCATTTTTCATCATTGCTCAAATGAGTGCATTCCAAATTCCAAATGTCCAACGTGCTATGTGTAGATACATATCCCTGTATCGTCATCAAAGACACATGGACACCAACACACGGAAGGCAATGAGGTGAGTGCCTCTGACTTTTATTTCATTATCCAAGAGATATTGTATTCTCACTCTGTATTTTTTATACCGGTCTGGTTTTTTACCTTTTGGTCCATTTGGGGAAATGAACACATGAAAATATTATTTTGCTTTCAATTAATCTATATTGGAGTATCCTCGCCCTTCATTCACCACCTCTATAAATAACTTGGAGAATGCATTTATACTTTCTATGTATTATACACATACTCAAGTCCATCCTCTGACTTAAACGGGATCTTTCTCTGCTTTGACTCCCACTTAAAATCCCAATATGGCACACAAATGTTGAAAGTAAAAGTTGGGGAACATGATGCTCAATGCTCATGTGTTATACATACATACATATACACAAACAAATACAAAAGTCGTGATCTACTCAAATTAATTCATTCAATTCTCATTTCGTCCTTCTGCTTCTGCTCCGTTTTTTAACCTTTTGTCTGCAATGTTACACATTAAATTATACTTTATGACTTGTTATGTTACACACAGGCTATATAGATTATCATTATTATTATGGAATTGCAAGGCGTATGGTACACATTACACATTATGCATAATATATATATATATATATATATATTGTTATGTGCTTAAAGTTCATAACTTCGACCAGAGGGTCACCTCTCAGTCATTTTTTTTTGTTTTCGATGCATTTCTGTCTCACCCTCATCCTTATCCGCATCCTCATTTCAAGTGAATATCCATCATTCAGCCTCTCGTTTACGTCACAATGAAAATGAGAATAATAACACGTTGGATTCCCATCGCTGGTCCCGGGAGGTCTCACACGATCAACAACGAGTACAAAATGCAGTTCCATAAATGCATGCATACACATTATATGCATACACATGGACGTACTGACTACAGACTGTTGGGCCTGTCTCTTACTTTTTTTGCTAGTTTGCCTAATACCTTTTGATGTGATGGATATGTCAAACGCTGAGGCAAGTACATACGTGAATGATAATTGGTAAATGGCCTTTTCCGGATAATTTTCAACGAGCCCAGTTTCGCCTTCTTGCGTCAATGTGTTAATCGATCATAAGAGTCAAAGTCAAACAAACTGTTTATTACATAATAAATATAATTTAGTTTAATAGCTGGTTTTCTAGGCATGAGAGCCTCCTATTGAAACGCCCATAAATGGGGATTTGAGAGCTGGGGTTCTTTAGAGTGTAGGTAGTGGGTGTTTGGCAGTAGCAACATGCAACTCATGGCAAAATGAAGCAGCAAACATAAACTGATAAACAATTTGCCTGTTATGAAAAAATGAAAACCTCAATGTGAAATTTCAAAAGCGAAAAGCGAAGTGTCAAACTAAAATGTTTTTTATGGTTGGTACGGAAACTACAAAAACTAAGCGAAAGATTTGTTAGCAGCTAGCAGAATTAGATTGTAAATTTGAAATTTGAAATCATTTCAGATTTCAGATGACAAAAGCACATGCAGAAACTGAAGAAAAAGGGATAGGGAAAATGGAAGGCTAAAATAAATGTAGGTATACACATTTCACATGTAAAATCAGAAAGTTCTTCTGCTGGGTGCATGCTCATTTAAAAACGAAAAGTTGAAGAATTCTTGACTCCTCAAAGTTGGAGTTTGGACCTGTATTGTAGAGGAGAGGTAAGAGCTCCTCCGAAGTAGCCGTACCATATCAAAATGTATAAATCTGTTTGATTTGCGCTTTTAAGCGGTCCATCAGAATGCCTGATGGCTCGGATAAAGATGAAGCCAAGGATGCCAAAGCAGAGTCTGGAAGTAAAAGAGGCTCGGCAGAGCCCCCTCGAAAAAGCTCCAGAAAGTCTTCGAAGCATCGTAACAAGTAATTGTCTAAGAATTATTTTACAATTCATTAGATTGAATAATAACAATTGCAATATCAATGCTTATTTTTGGCTTTCGTTCATTGCATTGTGCACTGTACACTTGCTTTTTACAATCATTTGTGTCTGCTTTGTTCGTTCGCTTGAAAGGGAAAGGGATTCCGTCCTCACTCAGATGTTGGGACCGGACGGAGAAAGTTACTTGGGTCAACAACCACCTCTAGAAGATCCAGAGTTTCGGATTATCAGCGAGTCAAATGAAAATCTGTGTCAGGCAATTTTGAAGAATCTCATTTTATGAAAAAGCAACTTTAATAGTTTTTTCAATGACTTGGTTTCAATTATTTACATTTACAATAATATTGTATTTCTCCAGTATGCATAATGGTTTAATTAATAATGATACTAATGTTTCATTCACAGTAAAAGACGTTTTCGAGCATTTTAATGAGGGCCCAAACTGTTACTATTGGCTGATGGGCAGCTCATGCTTTTGGATACAGTTTGTACTACCTCAGTTTAAAGATCGTAAGCAAACTTGACTCGGAGTTGATATTTTTTACAACTCTTATGCTATGTATATCAATCATCAAGAATTTTTCTCTTACAGTAATTTTGTTCCCTTGTTTTCTTGTTTTAGTTTACACATTTGAGCTAAACGAGGCTCCTCCATTGTACAACATTTTTAATGAGCGTGGAAATCTAGTGTTTCGAGCCATTAACACTTCAAAATTTAGAGAGAATCGGGGTCCTTGTAAACCCTTTTCATTCATCATTATGGACTCAGCGGGATCAAGTTTTTTGCGAGTTACGAGGAGGCTCAATTGTTTCTGCGAAACGTTTATTCGCTATTTCCCCTATTGGTGCTTCGGCCCCTACAAAAATGTAAATTTTTCATAAATCTTCAAACTGGAGTATTTAACCGGAAATTCAGATTTATTAGTTTTTTGTATTCCTACCAAAATTGTTCATAAAAAGATATTGTTTATTTTTGTGTTCTCTATTCGTGAAAGGAAGCTGTGATAGAAAACGTGGACAGCAGCTTCAGTTTTTTAGTCAAACAAGAGTGCAGATTATGCAATTGTGATCACACATCCTTCGTCATCTCTGATGTGTCGACCGGTCACAAGTTGTGCTATGTGGATGGACCCGGTGATATTTGTGCCCTTCGGATCCCTCACGGCCTCTCTCCATCCGACATTCCAACGTTCACCTTCAAAAACAACAAGGACGACGTGGTAGCCGTGCTGAGAAAAACATACGTGGATGGTACAGAGAAGGAAAAGGAAAATTATAAATTATTCTCGCCACTAACGCTCACATTTACGAAGCAGGCGGAACTTATGCACAGAGTGATTGCAGTAGGATGCACTTTTTTGTTTGTAAGTTCTAGCTCAACTCTTTTTTTATAATTGACTCCGATATTTGTTATTATTATTCCCCGTTATCTGGTAATTTTTTATTGTTGATTCTAAAACTCGAATCTCGTTCTTATTTTTTCAGGATTACATGTTTCTTCAAGAGTAGGATATTGGCACGCTCCCTTGTTGTTTGGTTGGTTGTGTTGTAACTTTACATACATACATACAGGCATGCACCCTTATTTGACAGTTTCCTTCAAGTTGTCATAAAAATAATGTATCAGACATCAGACAGTAAGAATAACATTTACCATTCAATACTGACTATATTTTTTATTATTACCAATAATTTGTGGGTTTCAAGTGGATAAATTGAGTTGATTTGTGTTAAGAGTCGTGAGAATTCCTCTTCAGATTTGAAACTCTAGTTATTATCGTCAAAAAACGATGGAAAATCAGCACAAAAGCATATGTCTCTTTTTTATTTCCCATTACTATTATTTTTTTGAGCTGTATATTACTCGTCGTCTAAAGTAAAACTGTAAAGTTGCGACTGAACTCTCTTTCTTTCTTTCTCCCTCGCTCTCTCTCTCTCTCTCTCTCTCTACCCGATTGTCTCTGAGAGTCTCACTAAAGTTTGAGTGGTTTCTGATTTCATATGGCCGCAAGGAAACCCTTCACTTTTGTACAATATAGTTCTTCACTCAAGTAGATTCTTTATGAATGATATGTTATCCCTTAACACAATATTGTGCATAACACCATCATACGTATGCGTATATGTAAGTACTGCTCTAGTCCCATGTCCAATCGAGAATGGAAATTCAGAGTTGTGATTGACTGCATTACTGTATAATATACTCAATACTGTATATACTGGGTACCCTTCCATGGGGATGATGATGATTTTTATTATTTCGCCTCCTTTTTCTCTCTGCACACTATACAGTGCAATACGAATACAAAACACAATACAATAAGCGGAGGGAGAGAGTCAATGAAAGTCAGTCATTTTACGACGAATGGATCGCTCAACCACAATACATTCACTCGTTCAATTTTCATTCATTTCCACACGCCCGTCCTCTCTCATCTCAAATCTCCTCCAGAGAAAAAAGAGAAATATCAAAATAGGCTTACATACCAGTCACACTGCTCATAGCATACATATTGTACCCATGTTATGATATTATTGCATTGTATTTTTGGTTATTATTTTATTATTATTGTACTCAACTAAATGATCAAAAAAGAAAGAAAGCAAACCCAAGCCCTGCGGACAGTAAAACAATGAAAGTGAACAATAACTTTCCCTTTTCTTCTTTATTGTTCACTTTTCGACGTTCTGGTCCGGTCCATAGAATCATCGATAGGTTAGTTAGTATTATTATTATTATTTTTTATTCATTATGATGAAAAATCTGCAGTTGTTTTTTATACGTTGTATGATTTATTCATTACAGTGCACAGTGCACAGTGCATACATTGAAGGCATATTGTTATAAATAGTATCAGTACTGATATGAGGAGGATGTGGGCTATGTTTTGCTATTGATCATCGATGTAATTGATATTGTTTCCTTTGTGATGATATGTGTGCATGCATGCAGCCTCTCCACATCTATTAAGCAGCATTAGCAATGTAAGTGCATAAAAAAGAGAATGGTTTAACTTTAATGATTGATACTTTTCCGGAAAATTCTTGACCCTATATAGAATGAGGCACGCGGACGCACACACGCGTAGCCAAGTTCAAATGTGAACCAACTTTGTAATTAATTGGAAGGGGAAAAAATCCGGTCCTCTACCATTTTTTAATTGGCAACATTGACTTTTGTTGTTTTTTATCTAGCACATACTAATATTAGTAAATTATCATCATCACTACATTGTTTAAGTTGAGGAAGTTCAAACTTTTGAGCAATTCCCGTGTGCTGTGTGAGGGAAAAAATTTCCCATGTTCTTTTCAATGTCTGCAAAGTCCAACCAGCACACAGGCAAAATTAAAGAAAATAATTTTTTCATTACGTTTTCATTAAAGCACACAGGACAAAGCATTAGACATGAAATCAAATCCGGATTTCTGTACTTGAAGCTGGATTGACGATTATTTAGAGAAACTATTATTTATGTATGTTTACGACGAGGATTGAGGATGCATCAGGGATTTTCCCTAGATGACATCATTTTCATTCATTCATTTGCTATTTATTTTCTTCCGAATAACCCGCCTAGGTCGACCAATTTATTTTTCCGATTTCTCCCTCCACAAGTTGTACTTTAGAAGTATGTATTGTACATATGTAGTTCAATATTCAATACTCAATACAATATCAGTACTTGCATATAGTGTATATAGATAAGTATGTAGCTGATGAAGAATTATTGCGGGGAATTGAGAGATCATACAGCACAAATGTGGATGAAGATGAAGTGAAGATAGAGATGGAGTGAAACGAGGGGTGCCTTCTCTCCTATGTATTTATGCTGGTGTGGTATGTTACGTTTGACTGGGACTGGTCTGGTGGTAATCGTTTAATAGATGAGCCCATACTCCATCCAATACAACACACACACACAGTTTTAAAATGAAAATGGGTATGGAAGGAACAGATGGGTACATCAAATAATAACACTACTACTACCAGCCAGCTATCAGAGATATTCAAAGGAGGAGGGGAAGAGATGGTCCATGTTTCGATGATGATTAAAAAAGGATGGTGTGCAAACTGCAAACGCCTCTCTTCATCCCAAAAAAGATAGAAGTGCAACTCAAAACATTTCCGTGTAATCCTTATGCCCATTATTTTTTTATTACAACAATCCGCAAACCTAAGCCCTCGATCCTAAGTCTCAATCTTCCTTTTTATTTCACCACCACTGCATTTGAAAGTTGAATAATTTACTCAAGCAATTAAGGGATCAATAATAAATAAGTCACTTTGGTCCCATTTAATCAGCTTTCAGAAAGTATACATCTTTACGTCTGCTGTAATAAATAATAATATTAATATCGGGGCAAAGTTTTCTTACAGCGAGAAGACTTTTCATGTAAATCAGCATCATGTAAACTTTATAAAAAAGGTTATTAGCAATATTTAACAATACATTTAATGCTCTTGTTTTATTTTTAAAAAACGTGAATTCAAATGCTGGTAAGAAACCTTTGAAAAATTGTAAAAAATTGCGTATTCGAGGAAAGAAAGAAAGAGCATTATAACATCGTGTACGCACCAAAAGGATGCAATAATATTAGTTTTAGGAGCAGAACAATAAAACAAAAGGGAGCAGAGGAGGACCAGGGCAGAAAAAGCCGATCATTTATTATGGATTAGGTAACTCTCATCGATCGTAGTTAGGTATGTGAATGCATATACTTATGTACATAGTTGAAGCAATTTTCAATTCTTTGTACTCAACACTAAAATGTTTTGTGCTCCCATTGGAGTGGAACAGTCGGAGAAAAGGATGCAGAGAGAAACGCCATATTACAGAGAACTGAGAGTATATGGTAGAGAAACAATAGAAAATGGGGGAAATAGTCATTCATTTCGGTTTTCTCGGTGTTTAGCGATAGATAGAGAATGAATGAGAATTATTGAGGAATCGGCCAACGCCCATTGTCGAGCAATAAAATATAAAGTAGTAATGTAAATACTCCACAGAAAGCACATCCACATAAACACAAACAAGAAGAAAATAGAGAGAGAGAAAGGAATAGAGGAGTCGAAACACAAACGCAAACATAAAATGTTCACTTACACAACAACAGATTGTTTTCCTTTGTCAACTCGCACACATTTTTAACATTTAATGACTTATTGTAGCCAACTCTGATGGCGATATACTTGCCCGATGATAAAAATAAATGGTGGAATTCATGTTGCTTGTATATAGTATATGCTCCTATTTTCGTATTTTTGCATTCACATATGTAACATATTAAATAATGACACTGGCATTAGATGCTAGACCTTTACATTCCACAAATGTGTTTGATGAGTTGATGTAAATGTTGATAAATTAATTCTCCATTAATACCTGTCATTCTCGTTCCCTACTTACGCACACCCTACAGCAACACCGCTCATGTGGAACTTTAACTTTGGTTCTCGGGAGTGATGAAAATGGTTAATTAAACATTCCAACTCTTGCCAACCCATGATGACAATGACAGCCAATGCAATGCTATCGTATCATGTTTCGTTTTCATGTGTGCTTTTCAATTTTTTTCCATTTTTGGAAAAACTTTATGGCTCGTTCATGCCGACTGCGGACTATACATACATAGTTTTGATATTACATCAAAGCATTTGTGTAACAAATTCTTAGGGTTCCTTACAAATGTTATTTTAGGTGGGTTGAGAAATTCTGTTATAATATATAGGGCATAATGCAATAAAGTAACAATAATGATTTTTGAAATGTGAAGTAAATAATCAATAATGGCCCAAATTCAAATGATAATGTTTTGAATTTTGAACACTTGAGATCTGAGTTTGAAAATACAATTGACGCAAAAATTTTGCACCGGAGCAAGCTGCCGTGTGAAATTGGTTGATTGTACATTTCAGCTTTTGTTCAGGTTTACTCAAGTATAGCGACAATTGTGCCGAAATATAGACCACAAGAAGTTACTGCAGTTTGCTTTTATTTTTCGTCTTGTTCTTGTTCTTTTCTTGTCTTGACTTTCTTACGAGGCCAGAGAGAAAAGTTTAAGATGAGATTACCCAATGGGGAACGGAGAAGCGGCTACAGAAAGTTTGATTGGAAAGCAGTTGAGACGGAAAGGCTGAGAGTGAATGAATGGATGGATGAACGAACGAATGCCGGAGAGAGGCTGATTTCTCCGATTCGGATTTTATCGCATTTCCCAACAGCAGCCGCGTGTTATGCACATACATATGTGCCCTTACCAATCCTTCCTTTGACTTGTACTTTGAACCTTAAAATTGGTCTATTTCATCTCTATTTAAGTAAAAGGTGATTGAACAGTTTTTCCATTTGCTCCATTTACGTAAACTACAAACCAAAAGACAGTTAACTAATTCTTTAAAATCTCAAAAGAAGCATGCGTCTTTTAAGTTAAAATTTGGCAATAAACGAATCTGAAAAATTGAGCAGGCAGGCATAAGACGAATGGAGAATGAATCTCGACCTGCTTAGTCTATAAAATCTGGTAGCATGCGAGTTGGAGGAGAATCACTAGCAAAAAAGAGACAAAAATACAAACCCAAATCCGGTGTTCAATACACTCTTGCATCTGCAAGTGAACTACTATGTGTACAAACTAACTGTGTGAGGATAGTTGAAAAAGAAGGCGATATCAAGAGTGCGATCAATCACGATTTATATCTATCGCTTTTGGGACTTTCATTTAGGATCCTGGAACCTTAAAACCTTTAGTTTTTCCTTCTTTATTAATTTATCGCTCTTTTGAGACTTGTCTATATTCTTTGTATGTACGATGTATGTGTGTGTGTGTGGAGATTCATACAAAGCCCACATACTCAAAGACACAGTCGCTATCTGGGGTTGCTCCTTTTTGTTTGCTTTTGATTTTTTATATGGTGCCGATCTTACTCTTCCTCTTTGTCGTCTCCTCCTCTGCTTCTTGACTTGACTTCTCTGGGGAATTTTAGCCAAAAGAACCTCGAACCAAAATTTTTATTTATAAACATCTATCTTTTCTCTCCTTACCATCTTCCTGTGTAGTGTGTACAGATATATGTATATGTATAGCGAGAGTTTGAGCTTGAATGCTGATGCTGTGTGTTTTTTTTCCTCACTCTTTCTTATATATTTTCCCCATTGTTTATATTGCCTCAACTTTATAGTCAAATGAAATAAAATACCCTCAACATCTTTGACTGTGAACCTTTGTCTTCCTATTCTTTGACTTGGTAGAAAACCAAAAGTCAAGTGAAAGTTGTTCTTTTGTGGGTTTGGCTTGGTGTGGTGCGTGGACGTTCGAAAATCTTCTCGCTCCTGACTCATACTGTCACCGCTTTGGGTTGTAAATTTAAAATTCTCTACTGTCTCAAGTCTCCACACTCCGCTCAGCAAAGGTGTGAAATAAAAAAAATTGGTGGTCACATCACATATGCATATGTGTAAACAGTGTACAATATATCGCACACCATGACATAGCCACCCCACCACCGCTGAAGATTTGTGAAGCGAAACTTTTGCAAATTTTCTAGGCAAGAAAAAACTGGCGATATACATAATACGTAGACATTAATATAGAAAGGTTGGAAAGAAAGTCCTCTGTGGATGTAAAATATCCTCTAGTTTTTCTACAAAGCTATTTTCTACCTTTCACATACATACGTACGTAGATAGCTGGAAAGATACAGTTTTCTCCGTCTCCATACTTTTTGTAAATGTTTTTCCAGGCAATTTATCTCTGAACCTTGCCCACACATTGATTTGCCCTCCACTCCACTAAATCTTTTTTTTGGAGACAAAGTCAACAATTTACACACTCATGATCAGTTGCCCTCTGACTTTTTTGTTTTTCCTGTGAAGGAAAAATATAAACCAAAGTGGTATTCTATGTAGATATTATGTACTCCTTTGTAATAAAAGGAAACTTACTTCCAGTGAAGATGAGATGCAACCACAATTTCGATGCATAAATCAATATCAGTTTAGTAAAAGTATGCAGTATGTATGTACAATTCACATACAAAAATCTACAATAAGAACTGTTCGTCCACAAGAATTATAACTTCTATCACATAAAACATGTTTATATTTTTTATTCTGTACAAACATGTAATATAGTTGTCAAGTTTTATAGTAGTTAGTATAACATTATTGTTATCATTTTTTACTACGTGCCATCGTTGGTCTCTGATATAGTGATTCTATAGAAGTGCAGTTAAATTATTACTGTAATATAAATATTTATCATAATATTATCCAATAACTTATTATTTTAAATACATTGCTTATTCTTTTTAATAAAACAGAGCCTTGTCTTTGGACAACAATAGAAATTTTCTTCATGATATTTTTAGCAAACCAAGATGTTACTTTTGTCGCTAGTGTAAAATTCTTAAGATTATAGTTTAATAATTAAATAATTATTTGTTGAACTAAATAAATCATTTTATAACTGTATACAGGTTATAACCTTTATATAATTATAAAATGAGTTTTATAAGTTATAACTTATAAAAATGAACATCACAAAATCTGAAGTTATCTTTTGATAACTTGACTGAATTGTCTTTGCTTCTTCTGTTGCGTTTATCTTCTTCCGAATTCTGTACGTATTCACTGAATAACACTGAAGAACAATTAATTTCTATAACATGACTACCGCTGATTCTCGACTATTTGCTTTCTCATTTTTATACTCGGACTTTAAAAGTTTTCCTATGTTTTTTGTGTTATTTATCTGTTTTATTAATTTAGTTTTTACTCTTCGCCTTTGATATCCATACATTTTCAATTTGCACAAATGATTTTTTCACACAAAGTACTCTCAGGCCAGAAATAAACGCCCTCTTCATTTAATTTCTCCGTGGAGAAAGTAGAAGAGAAAGAGACACTTATTTCTAGGTGGAGAGTAAGTACACACGATGGAACAGTTACACATATCACTTTTGAATATCATCTTAGCATTTAATTTTTTCCTATAATATTTATTTGTTTGAAGACATAGATATAGACATACAGATAGGTATTTTATCGTTTATCATAATATATAATATACGGTCGGAAATTCTTCTCCTTCAAAACAGTAGTCCAGCTATTATTTTACAACATTTTATTTCACATAATACTTTTCCCTCGACATATTTGCTATGTGAGTATCATCAGTAATTAAATAGCCGCTTGGCTACATTCTTTTTAATTACCACTACAATATTATAATGCTAAATTTTCTTTAGCCTACTTTATTAGACACTTTGAGTTGGCCCTTACTTATAAAACTTATACCATGCTTTAGTGAATGGTATTAGTTTTGTAAGTAGGGGCCAACGCAAAGTGTCTATTTACTATGTATTATTACCTTAGCATGTACATTATTTGTAAATTCTACGTCGTTTATGCACATTTATATAAAAATAATTTTATCTCACATCTTCGCTGTGATAAAGATTTTTTTATTAATGATTGAGGAGAGAAATATATTATGTAAGATAAAAGTTTTTACGCGAAACGCAAGTAAATTACTGCGACTTCCATGCTCAGCATTCAAGGAGACAACTTTTACACAAACTGAATGTTGTCTCACTACAACAATAATACACCATAACAATTTTTTGGAGTGCTGTACTTTTTCTATGTAAAGACAGTCTCATCTCCGAAAAAATGCTTTCTCTTCAATAATATGTAGTATATTATGTCATACATTTACTTACTACGTTTTTGCCTCCTTCCTATAGTACGTACAACGTACGTATTAAATTGCACACTTGGGCAGCTTATACATCGCTTATAGCTAAAGTATCTCTGTAATCTGTACTGTGCTCCGTGTATGATAAAAGACCGAAATATCAATGTTTATAATATTCTGCATCGACAATAGACATTTTGAAGAAAATGGGAAATTAAAAACAAGGCCAATATTCGGTTTAATTATTGTCACGGCCATTGATACACTTATTCACCAAAATTGTAAAGCGACCGAAAAGCTTGTTTCCCCATGTTTCTTGTTTTTCATTGAATGTTATAGACTATAGATTATCGTAACCTTTCAAGTCAGTTTAGTCAATTATTAATACTAGCTCATGTGCAGCTGGAATCTCGAATGCATATCTACATGCATGCACTATACATTCATATATTACACATTCATACGATTATCTTTCTTCTGTAACTATCCTCTTCAATGTTTGATGTGAGTAGTTTGCTAGGAATTTAACCACATGTACATTAGTTAGGAAGATGCAATATTTTTATGTTTTACTTAATAACGTACCAAAAGGATTATACTTGAAGCCTGAAAAGAAGAGACATGCACTAGGTAGAGTACACGGATTTAAATTGTAAAAGTAAAAGGAGATCCAGTGAGGTGTGCCAAGACAAATTCGCATGCCAAGTTGGTAAGCGAATGGGAAGAAAAGTAAAGGGTAAAAAGTTCTGGAACTAAAAAAGAATCGGCTTTAAATTGTCGCTCGCACTAGCTAATTAGAGTTGATCTCATAATAAAAAAACAGGACTTCCTCTCCATATTTTCAATAGTACAACATATTATTAACTACTACTGAAATTCAGTAGTACTGAACTGGCTGCCGGTGTGAACAGGATTAATGATATTCTAAAGGGACAAAGGAAACCCTATGCAGGATGACATTTCATTATTTCTTACTTTCTCTAGAATTCTCCCAGCATACGTATTTTGATTAACTTGAAGTTAGGGGCTCGTTTGCACGATAAATTGAACCTAAGTAGCAAAATGTGCAAGTTCATTCACGTCCGTATACATTGTCACATGTTACCTGTTTGACAAAGGCTTGTGTTTTTTTTTTGTCCAGACGTAACTATTTTCAAGTTACCGTCTATACCTCATGTAAGTAGGTAGCCTATGTGACTAAAAACTACTATCTATACCTGCAAAATTCAATATTGTCAGAAACTTTGGTCTTGGACTGTAAAAATGTAACGACGATGTATACTCGAAGATGCAATAAAACAACAGCTTCTCACAACTTGACAATTAAAGATTGATAATGGATGAACTAAAATTTTCTCACATGCTCATGTTTTTTCATGCAACATCCAATAAAACTTGGAAATTATTGCTATAATTTACTAATGATAATTGCAAAAGAAACAACAAAATAAATAAAGGCACATAATTGACAATATGTAACTAGTACATTCACAACAGCTTGTATAATATAGAATAGAAACTTTAATAATCATATATAATGAGGATCACACGTCCTCTCTCATATACATTTTTTCTTCATCTTACAATTCTCGTTACAGTTATCATTATTTTTTCTTTATAACAAGTAATTAAAACTTAAAACGAAAATTCTAGAGATTATATAGATATATTTATGCTTGGTAGATATTGTAGTGTCTCGCAAATAATTTCATCCTAAAGATCTGCTGCAGCTTGTGTACATTCGCCCTTGACTCAGATATTATATGTATGCAATATCATAGAATAAAGGATGAACGAGGCTCGAATTAGCCTACGACCTGTACCTACGAAATACGAAACGAACTAAGTACCTAATCTATAATAGTTGCTTAGATATACATTTTTTAAACAATAACAACTAAGAAAAAACAACAAACTCAAACGTTTTCCAATGGAAATCACCGGCAGTGTTACTAAAATATATTATAATTATGTAATTGCAAGTAAATATCTGTACACTGTACATTTTTCAACCATGTAAATGTTCGCCTCTTCTCTCCTTTTCCTGATCCACAGAGGCAGAACAGTAGCATTTTGTAACAACAATATATTATATATAGATACATACATTTTACCTACATTTTCTTTCACATTAGAATTATTCATTTTTCAATATAAAGCACTCCTTGTCCATTCATCCCTTATGTATACATACATCATAATACGTACAACAGTATACTTTTCATACCTACACATGAAGATCATTCCAAAAAACACACATGCACATAATATTGTTTTCACTTTTTTACCGTTTAATTCTTTCATAATTTTCTCTCACATACATAACAGAGTAATACTAGCAACTAAAAACTTAAAAGTCCAACAACAAAGGATTAAAACAGATCATTATCATAAGAACTTAATCTATGTGTATAACTACTAGCAAATAATAATTATTATGGAAGAACCGAAAAGCTACTGAACATTTTCTTTTAACATGAGCTAACTACTGATAGAATTATCAATAACAATGCATGATATGACGATGAAGTTAATAACTGCTCAATAAAAATTAAATTAATAATGCTGAAGAAAATCGGAAAAGGCTTCAAAATTTACCATTATTACCTAAATGACATAACTTGTTCTGTATATCTTGTTCGTGTTACAAAATTTTATCATTCAAGAAATCTAGCGTATGGAATGCCCAATATATATATATATTTCACTATTTATTTATACTTTAACTTTAAAGTTTTACATCAACAGGCCTTAACTTTCCTTAAATATATACCTCAAATATTATTATCCTTACAGTAAGTATTATAAATTATCGTTTACAGTATCTTACTGTAAATTTTGAATGTAATGTACTTAAAAGTGAGTTGATTTGTCTCTCTCAAGGAATAAATCAGTACACAGTCCGAAATCCAAAATACCTTCTCTCCTGTCTGTAAAATTTACATAAATCATTCCGTCTTTCTGTATGCTAAACTCTGTTTTCTGTGTAAAAGCGGACTGCTTTATTTATTGTCTGGCGATAAGAATGAGAATATAAATTTCTTAAATATATATACAGCCTGAAGCATTCTGTTTTGAAATATGTAGGTATACAGATATATAGCTCCCGTTAAACTATATTTTTGCAAATAATACAATAGTTGCAAAAATATTTTGTTGTCCCGTATGTATATGTATAATATGCGTAGAGAATGGTTTTTATATTTCATTCCATGTACGTGCAGTTATTGTTGCATATATATTATTATCAAATCAGCGCTCAACATCACACACTTGATTTCTCGAATAAAAGTTGTACGTAATTTTTTAGTTGACTTTGTCTACTGATTAGTTTTGTATATTATACATACTTTTATGTAAGCACATATACAAAGAATTTGATGTGAAAAAGCTACATTATTTTGTTTCGTTAACTTAAATTACAGGTTAATAATAGTCTAACTCTTCCCCCTTTTTAATATTTAACTGCTTCCCCTTCCCCTTAAAGCTATGTGTGCCTATGTTTAAATTATACATAACAACTAAACACTAAAGTTCACAAAATTCTGAGGGTTTTCTTGAGTTCTAGTACATTAAAATAACAATAACAACAATATAATATAGTAATAACAATTCAGACTTAACCTAAAACTAGTTACTACTGCAATAATGTGTATTTATAATCAACTAAATAAACCGGGCAATGACTAACGATAAGTAGTGATACCACTTACAACAAATAATGTTTGTAAAATAAAAAGGTAGTTAAGAATAATTTTTTAAAATCTAATGATAAATAATCGTTCCCATTATACATTAAGAAAATGCATGATAGTTCTAAAAATACTACATACATAACATAACAATGTTATAGTAAATACATAATAAATTAAATATATTTATAACATAATGTATATGGGCACAACTTTTCAATTTTTCTATAGAAGTTCTCGAAAACGCTTCTTTTTTAGTGATTAATACGTTAAAGTTCGAATCCAAACGAGATGGCAGAAAACTGTTGAATATTTTCCTTTTTCGTTTCTTTTGCTTTCTCTTTCCTTCGTTTTCGTTAAAATTGAAAATCCGGAACGGAAGAACAAAGAGCAAGTATATAATATATAATACGACGAACTTTCTTCTCCTCTTTTAAAAACAGTATTGTAATAATAATCATAACATTGTACTTGTCATTACAGTACAGCAGACTTAAATGTGTTCGTATTGTGAATATTTTATAGTCTACACACTTTTGCAGTTTTAATAGTTTAAACTTTGACGGGTTTTTCTGGTGGCACAACAATCATCATTTTCTGAAGAACTTTCGTAATAGAATCTGTAAAGACACAAAAAAGAACACCAAACGAGGTTATTAGTTTTACAATTGCACGATTATAATGGCACTTCCCGTGAAAGAATAAAAGTTGCCATTTGCATAGAGTGTCACATAAAGTTAATGGCATTCCATGACTACACCAAAAACTGATGATGTATCGTTTATTCTTGTACGGAAATAATAATATTATTTGTTGTTTCATTGTTGTAATTTAGTTATGTGTTATGTGTAATAATGTGTAGTGTGTTGATTCAGGTTTTTTACTCTTCTGCAATAAGATACAATTTTATCATGTTCACATATTTTCATGGTTATGCAAGTGTACTGGCTGCAAACTGGTCAATTCAGCTAGAATCGCACAGGTATGTTAACAAACTAATATAAATGTTATAGCCATCAGCACATCGATTTACATTGAAATGTTTCACATTTAAAACTGGCAGAAGGGCTATATTTAAAAAAAGGCTGACGCTTTAAACGGAAAATATATTATGGCAATTTTTATAATGACATTTTCTCACAATCAATGTAAAATGATAAACGAAAACAATGATAAAATGTAAATGGAAAATTATTGCATGTGTTATAAATCACGAAAATGGAAAAAATATAGGGGGAAATGGCAATGGAACAGCTTTTGCAGCTTACGTTTTTAGCCAACTTTGCAACACTTGCGAATCAGCATAATATTTAACTGTTGGTATTGTTGATAGGGGTATGTTGTAAAATAATGGAAATGAAAGAAAAATAAAACATGGAAGCACATCTAGCACCTTTCATTTACGATGGCCGCATTACGATGAAAAGTTTTTGCAGCACTGTTGTGACTCCATCTGAAAAATAAATGCACACGTAAATAATGCATAATAAAACACATATTTAGCTCCATATATTGATTAACATTTGTCGTCCGTGATGGTCTTCTTGCTTTAAAGATATAAAATGACATCTGAAGCTACGCAAAATATTAACTTTAGCTGCATTAAATATTGTGAGTGAAAGCATTACAAACATTATTTCAAAAAATTTTACAACAAAGTTTTCTGGCAGCTCAGCTTTATGGTAGTGAAAGCCAGTGCGTTGGATTTAAACATTTTAATACTATAGCAAGCATTTCTTGGGTTCAACACAGTCACAATTTTTACAAAATTAGTTTGATTATATTGGGAATAAGCTTGTTAATAATTTTTCAAAAAAGGGTGATTACAATCCGTGTTAAATGCGGTGCAAAGTTCTGAATAAAAGGACAAAGCAGGTTAGGAACAAAAGGGTGGTGATCCTTCACCGGCGTAACTATGTCGTCTATAATGACCAACAGTATTTGGACCAATTCCAAGCCTGTTTTCCAAAGAGTCTCTGGCACTTCGGATGGTTTCGATGGCTCTTCTCTGACAAGGACACATAATCATAAAAAAAACACACAAATAACATTCATACATACACACAGCAAAATCATAAAATCAAAATACATGAAGCAAAAATGAATTTTACAAGTAATAATGGGATCAATTCGCAAAACGAATTCAAAGACATAAAGTGACGCTCGGTGTGTACTTGAAGCGACGGAGAAAGCTTTGGAGTTCGCATTTCCACGGCTCCTTCTAGAGGACTCCCGAGTGCAAACACCGGGGCATTTGGCCTCCTGTTGTTATTCATCGAAATCGTTGTCGATTGAGAATCTTTCAGTTCTACGAGTTGAATGTTTCCAGCACCAGCTCCAGGTTCCATTTTAACGTCGGGACCAACGATAAGCAATATTTTTTGACAAGTCTCCATCATACACTCTACACTTACACACATTATAATTCAACAGAAAATCAATTTAATTTGCTCATACATACATAAGTTAAGTGCATTCAAACACACACACAGGAACTTCATGATCTCAATAAAATAAAATTGCTGTCGTTCGTGTAGAAATTTGATAGGGCATAAGTTCGTCATGCGAAAATTGGAATTTCATGAAACCCGACAAAAATATTTCCAGACAGTCACACACACACGATTAAAACTATTTAAGACAGTTTAACTACCAGTACAAACAGGACAAGAAACGCACATACACACGAGTTAAAAGGCCAACGTGATAAATTTGTCGTCTGTCATTCAAAACTTTATCTTATCAATCGAAGACAAAAGTCAAAGCAGTTCAAGACATTTGCCGATGAATAAAAAATAGTATATTGCTGTTGAATATTGATATTACATATTTCATTAACAATTATGTCAATATAGAAAACGGATTTGAGAGAAGGCGATTAAAAAATTACATCAAATAGGAAAAGGTGCTGAACAGTCAATACAAAAACCCATTCCTTTCAGAATGAGTGTTAAAATTACTCTTTTCCTGAGTAATTCACATTAATATACTCATTAATATGCACATTTTATACCTCTAAGTCAGCATTTTTATGCCGCTAAGCAATGGTCAAATACTGACAAATTTCTAAATTTTTCAACGATTAATAAAGCTGTGTGCATAACTTTTATATGAGAGTATCACATATCAAAGGTTGAATGTGGTTACATTTTGATCGGAAGTCGAAAAACAAGCTGACGAAAAGGGAATACATGTGTACGAACATTGTGCACCGTTAAAGGTTCACGTTTGATGTATTTGTACAACTATTTTCATTAGGAAGAGAATGATCATGCAGAGTTCAAAGTGGTCGAATCGATTAAGCTGTCATTATTCGATGACTTATGAGCGAAAGATAAACTACATATATACTCGACGCTGAAGTACAAAGAGGGAGAAATAATCATCAATTCACCGCTTTTCTTTCTCCTCTAGAGTATTATTATTATTATTTCACGAAACGTCTCTTAATATTCCCTTTTCGTTTTCAATGTATCGTTAATTATAAGTTCTAAGGACAAAAAAGTTAGACAAGAAATGAAAAGAAGATTATTCCAGCTCAAAATAGGCAAAACAAAGTGCAAGCTGACAAAAACGCAGAAACGTGCCATTGAATTTGAATACATATTATATTAATAGAAGGACTCATATTATAAGAGTTTAGAAAATAGACAAGAATGGCTGAATTATTAGTGAAATTGCAACTATATAGAATTATGGCATAAAATAGTAAGCTAATAATGATGGAAATGTTTTCGGTCAACTGCGTGCATACCAGTTATCAGTTGGAAATTGGAAACTAATAAATTGAGATTTAGTAAGCAAAATTCTAAAATCTAAGATAAGAAACTAACATCTATGAAAAGTAGTAGCAAGTCAAATCCCGACAAATATGTACATAGGATTATCTACAGACAAAACGACTGCATACGTGTGCAAAAGATTCTGTAATATAGCATTGTCGTTGAACGTACCTATAGCGGCATTGACACATCTTGGCTTATTTTTCCAGGATATGCACAGCAAGTACACGGGGACGCCGGAAAAGATTACAAGACATCCGAATCCTAAAAAAGAGCAAACACAAGATGTGGTTATTACGAAAAAAACACGAAAAAGTTCCTTTTTGTAGTTTATGATACATTATTTTTGAATTTCGAAGACGATGCGAGGACGTATTTAAATTCATTAGGTTAGTATTTAGACACCGATAAAACTGTTCAATACAAACACAACTTGATTGTTACGCAAACATCAAAACATAATGATAAAGAACAATGTTATTTTTCGTTTAGAAAAACGTCGTCATATTATTTGTGAAATATTTATCTCACTTATTTTACCCAAAAGGTATCTTTTTCCTTTCATCTATAATTGAGTACATCATATGTTTATCAACTATGTATTATGATAGTTCCGTGTCAATTGGACAGAAAGGGAAATATGCGCAAAAAAGATCAAAGCTCGGAACACAAAAATAACCAATAACTACTGTACACTGTGAAATTATGTACATAAATCCAGTATTAACCTGTGCTATTCTATTGTCTATTGTTCCCGGTTCTGCCGAAACTTTCAATATTTTTACGGCTTGTCATGCCTGAAAATTTTGGTGGTAAATACTATTGATCAATGATATATTTTATGCAAAAAATATATTGTATGCAAGCACCAACATTTTTCTTTACAGTTATGAGGGAAGCGCTGTCCTCCAAAGAATATCAGTAAAGCGTAATAAAAACATGTGCACTGATTTTACACCCAACATGGATATCCAGTTTAAATTCTGTACAGCACAAAAGAACCTGTTTGAGGGATGCGATAAAAAGGAAAAACGTCTTTTGTCTATCTTTATTCTTACACAACATAAACCTTATTAGCCATTATAATAACTATTTCCAAGTAAAAATTCTATCTAAAACTCAACATTGGTATATAACGTGTTATTGGTACATTATAATTGTAGGCGTAGCATAATATGTATAGCAAAGTAAATATTATTGAAAAAGTAGGACACATGCATGTGACATATTTATCAAACATTTTGCAGTGAAACTTTGCCATTTGCGAGAAAAACGGGAAAAGCTCATTCTTGTTCCTCGGTTCTTTCTCTCCCGTTCAGCATCCACGCATAAGGCTGCTGAGCCAATTCAGCCAATAATATAAATTTACAAACCAGTGTGTATTAGATGTTCTTTTTTGCGATGCTACGAGAAAATTACTGATTCGTGTCTAGTTTGTCACGAATCATTGAGTTTTCAAGCTGATTCTTACAATTTGTATTCTATCCACCCTCACAAAGCTCTAGAGCTATAGAGGAGATAACTATATGGCCACTATTACAGTTAATTGGGGAAAAGAAAAACATGTTGTTGCATCTGGTTAGAAAAAGTCTGCTTTAATCATTTATGACTCAAGTCCGGACTATCTTATAAACTTACTGGCAAAACTTTAAAGGTATGTTTATTGTGCATACATTGTACATTGTACATATTAAGCATGCATACAGGTTGTAGAATAACCCAAACCAATTTTAAAAAAAGCTACATTAGACTTATTATCCATTGACAATCAGTAGACACTGCTCATTCAATATTATAATGTATCCAAAGATGACAACGTAGATTAGCGATCCTGTCACATGACATAATTGAACCCTGATCCATAATGCAGATTGTATAAAATATATATAAAGATGGTGGAAATATAAAAAGTACCCATAAAATCTCCCTACCCTAATATCTAACTTAATCTAGCCACGTCTTTTTGCAGTAATTGCTGAGTGTAGTGTATTCTTTTTTTATAAAGACGTTTTATTCACACGACTGGACCAAGAACAAGCAACAGCACGTTTTTAAGTACTGTAGCTTTGAACACGTTTTAAATTCGAGAAAGTAAACTCGACAAGCAATACACTGTGAGCTGTTGTCACGCGTAAAGGCGTAACTGTTTTGACGTAAGATGCACACAATAATATATAAGATGATACGTGGTATCATATGTGCTTGATCCCTGTTATCCAGCCGTTTCCTTTTTCCCCTACACGTTGACTGTCAGTTTACTTGCAAGACTTCATTCATCATCATCCCCATCAGATATACAATGTACACGTTAAATATAATCATGTATTATTCTGCCTACTTGTAGTGTGCTCGAAAATTAACTTTGCTAATATCCAATATGAATATCGATTCATAAATTTGTTGTTGTATGAAATGGCGGCTCAATGGCAATATATCCTGGCATTAAACTGCAATCACGTATTTCAACTTCAAGTCTCCGGCACATGTATTATATTCAGTTTGCATTATATTTTGCGTGTATATATGCAGCAAACTGGAATTTACTTTATTATTTTGGGAGGAGATTAAACGACCGTAGTTCGTATTAAAGATTGATCGGAACCGGCAATGATATTAAATTTTCCAGGCCGATCCCTACTTGACATAAAATATTTTTATAGCAAATCATGTAATAGGGCATAAAAACGTTATAAAATGTCAAGTATGAGTTTAAGTTTACTGCTTACAGAAGAAGCAACTTTTTTTACTGTGACACTACATTTATCAACCGCAAAAGTATGATTACATATTACTTATACACAATATGTTATATACATTTGAAAACATTTTTACCTGTAGTGACGGGATCGGCGAACATTGGAACAACAGTGATGAAGATAGTTGCTATTATGTAGATGACAGGGAAAAACATATTGACTTTGATGGGTCTGGCGAGTGAGGGCTGCTTCCATCGTAACACGGGAATACAGAGGACGGCTACTCCTATGCTCAACTGTATACAGAACACACGAAGAAGAATCAAATTAATTGATTAAATCTCGTCTGCCACTTGGAATTTATGAAATAGAAAACAATAAACATCACGAATCGCTTTTATTATACATAGTTTATATCTAATAGCAGGAATCTAGAATCTAGATCAACCGACAAAAAACAATACATATGAAAACAAAGGTTGTCAAGCTGCGTGTAGGATTCACTGCATATTATGCATGAGGCATATACATATATATGTCATTTTTTGAAAAAAATCAAATATATGCAATATCATCTTATTCAGCAACATTATTTGAAATTTTTTATAAATAAAAGTAGTAGCGAGTTCATTGATATTGATATTGTTGATAAATAGTGAAAATATGGATCCAATATTCACATTTCATATGCATACATACTACAGTATCTACAATCAACACGTGTGCTTCAAAAATTATTTTTATATACTGAAGGCACTCACCCAAGTTGCAAATCCAACATAGTTAATCAGAAGCTCAATGTTGCTGCTTGTTAAGTAGAAAAGTGACAACAGAGCCTGTAAATAGAAAGAGAAGGAGAAAAAATAAGCATTAACATTAAACATTATATTATCATGTTATCATTATTATATCATCGTGAGTTAAAATTAAAAATTATTAACATTATAACCCAACGTCTTCCTCTACACTGTATACTGTATAATAAGCACACATATATGCTAAATATGGATAGACGTAACATTGTTTACTCCCATTAATCTTAATTTCTTTCTGACGATTGAGATTCAAATTCAAATTGGGAATATGAAAACATACATATAGTATGCTTGCACCAGCATAAATGTATTATGAGATTTATCTCCAGTTACTTGCTTCAATGCTTGGATTACATACAGTCGGCTTATTATTGGTAACTGCGACTGTGACATAAAAAATGAAATCAAGTATTTCAGACATTGGTCACTTAAGCCACTTCAATACGTCTAGCGAAGCCCTAAACCTCACATTTTTTCCTAGTTAATTACATATGCTACCGCATAGAACAAAGTTCAAAACAATTATGTGTACAGACACTTTATGTTTACTTTACTTGAGAGTTCACTAAGGATCTTTAATTGTGTAATCATACTCAATAACAATTAAAACAGTTTATTTCTCATCACATCGAATCAAACATCATACCCGCATCCTATATAGATTTTAGAATGGCTATTACTTGATATAAAACTGGAAAGTAAAAAATTCGCACAATACACATCACACTGCTTGTATATTGTATTTAAAATATATATCCATCACTCTGGTGGCTTTTGGTAATGAATATGGTGATGATGAGTAGTTTTTTGCTCTCCTTGTCTAACGTCTAAAATAAAATAATAATGATGGTTATTTATAATTCTGTCTGCTGACCCGTGGTCGTGACGCAAGTTGTAGGTTCATAACATACATAGCGTACTTGACATTATAAAGGAAACATAATGTAACTCGATTCATTCATACTTCATTCTGTATTCTGACTTCTATTCTAACGAAGTACCGTATTTTCTCGTGTGGTACGTGTAGCACTGTGCTACCATTAGAATGTAGAAACATAGAAAGTATGTCCATGCAATACGTTCAAACGGAAATAACTATAATAATCTGGGATACTGCTGGAAGCTGTACGGCAATAAGAGAAAAGACTGTGTGCAAATTAAAAGGGCTATGCTGTATATAATGTGCAATGTCTATGATATAAGCTGAAAATGCTCTTTTCTCTTTAGTACAATCTGCGGATACCGTCATCAGCAAGTCGGAGCGTTTATGCATGTAGGTAGTTTTAGGATTTAGAATCCATCGAATTAGCTAGCATTATCTCGTTTTTCAATAACGCATGAAAGTAAAGGGGAAAGGGTAAGGAAAAGAAGGATGGGACAACAGTGGGTTTCAATTAAGTTTGTGAAATTGAAAATACATTTAGAATACCAAAAGGCATACTGGTATACGTAAGGAGGATGGTCATAATAATAATAATAATACCGGCCGGTGCAGAACTTCAACAATATAAAGAGGGACACACCCTTGTCGCTCGTCTCATATCATGATCATGATAGCAAAAAATAACTGCAGACTGCAGTCTTTGCAAGCATATTATAGCTTTGTGATAATTGCTATTATCATATACTCATACGTAACTACATGTATCGTGTTTGTGTACGAAACATCCTCCGGCTAAACTGGAAGTTACTACTTACTTAAACGTGCATATTGCATACTTATGTGTATTTATGTAGATATGACTTTCCAGCCCTCTTTTCATCAGAGATCACAGTGCATGCTATTACCTTTGTACATGCCTACCGAGTATGACGGCCTAATATATGTATATGTATTTTGCATGTATGCATTAGTGTTTTCTTCAAAATTCACACATGGTATTAGCACAAACAAGAGTATTTGTGTTATTATGTGTGTACGTACATCGTACATACTCTATCCCACCTTTGAACTTCCACCAGTTATTTTAATACTTTACTTAATATTCTGTACATGTGCTAAAACTTATTCTTACACCCTTTCCTATATCTACCTCCTCTCAACATTTTGATTGTTCCAAGTTCCAAGAGTCAAAATTCAAAATAGTTTCGCATCAACTCAATTGAACTCAGACTATACAGAACACAGAATCTACAGAAGAATAAAAGCTGAAAAACTGACGCCTGGAAAACTGGAAACCTACAATAAATAACATGAACGATTTCTTATTCACATGGAGTTTGAGGTTTAAAGCTCTAAGATAAGTAGACGAAATTGTAAAACAAAAAATATTAAATGACTTCCAAAGGTATAGCGTTATTGGGTTTCGGATCATTTAAATATGAAAGAGCTTCTCCTATTTACGTAACTCATAACCCCTTTCCGTTTCAAGTTCAAAACAAGAAGAATTGAACCGTCGTCGATAATTCTTGAGTTTAGTTTATGTAACTTACAGTTAAAGTTTTACATGTCTCAAATTTTAACGGAGAACAAGTTTAATTTAATTAGATTCGTGGTACGAAGGGTCAGTGAAAACAATATTAAATTTCACAATCTCATTAAAACCCGCACGTATTCGCTTTGGAAGACGCATACACGTCTTGCTTGATGTGATGCCCATTTATCTTTATCCCTTTCATATTTGTCAGTTGATATGTGCTTTTAAAGCATACTAAAATACATGTGGGCATACAACATAATAAACAACCGCGTTTGTTAATTTTCAGCTCGTATTTCCTCCAAACATCTAGACTATTGCTCTATTTCCTCCAGGTTTCACATACACACTCACAGAAGTTTGATGGAATTTACCAGGAGGTGCCTATTTATGATTCTACTGTGTATAACTTATACAGTAATATGCGCACACTTTAAATATTAATGGAGTACACACATTTTGTGCTGAACATTACTACGGTGAATGATCCAACAGTGTGACGGAATCACATTTCGAGCCGAAAAGGTCAAGTGTATACAAAAAAGTAAAGATTCATGCATACCTACAAGGTATGTACATACAAAACTGGCTGTTTACTTACCACGAAGAGGATAGCTGGAGCAGGGGTGTTTTTGTCCGTTTGAATCATTGTAAGAACCTGTGGCATTTGGTTTTCCATTGCACCGGCATAGAACAATCTAAGAACAAAATCAAGGCATATTAGTTAGATATAGCTTTGATCTCCTTCTTTCATTTATGGCATACGTTTCTCGTTTTAAGTTACATGTCTGGATTCATTTTCACAGGCCTTATAATCTGCCTAAAGCTTTTCTTGGTAAATCCCTGAGTTAAAAACCATCACCTGATCTTCTTTGATTTTGAGTATAAGTAAACTTCAAATTTAAACAGCAATTATTTCTAATTTTTATTTTCGTATTTTCATCTAGAGAGCAAAAACTTTGCACATTGCTGTGAATTTGTGAAATTCACTGTTCCTCTCTAAGTTTCATGTGCTCTGACTGTAAGGAGAAAGTATGAATGTAATATTATGTATAAGATTCGATTTTCATCACACGCACATATTGTCATTTGGCACGCATTCACTGTAGACCAGTTGATTTAGCACATATTATATTTACTATTATTAGCAACAAGGGATTAATACCGAATAAGAATACGAATATTAAATGTTATTGTTATGACCGTGACAGCAGTTTGCACAAATGTCCACGGATTAGTATTGGCCACTGATATAATATAAGTATAGGTACCTATAATCTATAAGTAATGATAATTGCACTATTTACGGCGTCATCACGAGAGCGATGCTTTAATTTCAATTTTTACTTAAACAAATTGCTCACACATCGTCATTGGTCAACGTAAATGGGTGTGTTTCAGTTTATGCGTTACACATATGTGCAATGTACACTACACAAACATATACATAGTATTTAGCTTTGGATACAAATCATCGACTGCTTAGTTTTTTATCCTTGCCTGAGCACGGATCTTCGTTTATATAG
>JAQIVE010000366.1:0-39839 GCA_034698285.1 Sminthurinus bimaculatus | reverse complement strand
TATTTATCACTTATGTAGAAACATTTTCATGTATATCATAAATAGACGTAGCTCTAGTTTATTATAGTCTGATTTCGCGCCACAAGGATGGATAAAACGAAAATGAAGAAAAAAATAGAATTGCATTCCCATCGTGGCCAGACAATATATATTATGTAGTTACTTGTTAGTAAATGTAATTCTAGTCTATGTATCTCTAAAATATTAGAGGTTGAAATAGTTCACCAGTGCAAGTAAAATACCCCTATAGAACTATTACTGCATTACGTTCTTTTACAAGATGAGTTCTTTTACATGAAAGTTTTGTTAGTGTGTGCATAAATAGGTTCAACTTGGATTTAACGTATTCATGCAAGAATAAAATCTTGAATCCAACGGATTTAAATTTTGGCATCATTTTGTAAATTTTAATCTAGTTTAAAGTTTAACATGGTTATATTTACAATTGCAACGGTATTTAGCCCTGTTTTTGACTGGTTTCGCAGCGTGAGTAGCAAATGAGTAATTACTGGGTACCCTGATACGTTATATGGTGTACAGCTGTGTCATTTAATAGATTGATTTCCAAAACTCCGCGATTTCTGAAATGCCATTCAAGGTCATCGTTCCCTCCAATGGCCCACAAAATGTTTTGCTCAGAATTCTGAATAAGGCAGGAAAGTATCAAATGTTTAGTAAATTCGTTCATAAAAATGATATGTGTTGTATATTTGCCTTGCAATCACTTTATTTTATGAAAAAGGTTGTAAAAAGTAACTTACAGTTATATTTAAGTCTTGACTATCTCCAGTGTCAAGGCGTCGTTGGAACCGGATTGTTGTGTGAGTTGCGTTTTCACTTGCAGAGAGAAGCTCATAGTTGTCAACATCATCTATGACTGGTGCGGTGTTTCCAGTTCCATGTGTATCCTATTTTGAACGTTGTAAGTCACCAATGTATACACATCATCAAATAATGAGCACATCTAATACAAACTTAATTTGAACACTTCCATAGACGTCTATTAAAATAGGTATAGAGATTCAGGAAATTTTTCTTACATAATGATAAAGTTTGCCTTCGGGATCCACTCCAGCTATAAAAATGTCTGCGCCGGTCATTCCTTTTGATGGTGAAATTCCAAATCCAATGTAACCAATTCCTTCTGCTGTGATTTCAACCGTAATATTATTCTGTTGGACAGCCCATTTAGCAACGTAGAGACCGAAGTCTACATTGATGGAGCCACATTGGACCGAAACGATTCCAATTGATGCCACAGCCAGTGCGACGCACAAAACAGACTTCATCGATAGCGACATGTTTCTGTGCTAAATGAGATCTTTAAATAAACTGATTTAAAAATGATCACCAGGCTAAACAGCAACTTTAAATAACTAAAAGCATTCAACACTTTCCTTATTTATCCCACGTAGTTATGAGTGCAGTGTTGAAGATAAGTGTGTATATAGACAGGCAGGTGACTAAAAAACGTTTTTCCCAATTTAAACGAGTTCTATTTATCTTAGCGATAATTGCAAAATTAAAGCTCCATATCTCTAATCTTCAGTATTTGGGTGTGCATTATATAATAAACAATAATGTAGAACACGCGCTGTAAACGATGCTTGTAGAATGTCAAACAGCAAGCTGCTTGGTGACTTTGTTAATGAGATTAGAAGATAAAACTCGGTACAAACATTTTGTCAATCTGCGTATCTGGAGTTTGCTCTATTTAATCATAGAAAATTATGACGTTATCGCCATCATCGTTTTGTGACACTCCATCATACATACTGTATATGTGTGTGTGTGTGGGTATGCACACTGCTCTAAATACTTTAAAATTTGATTGTGACGTTTTGATCTCACATCAATCAATCGTGAATTTTTCAAGCATCAAAGAAATAAATAGATTTCATGAAATATAAAGATATGTACGCGCTAAAGCGTATGTATATGGATGTGTATTCAGTTTGTATGTCAATCAACAAAAAAAGCAGAAACACAGAAATTTACATGGTGGAAGGCTCTTTTCCCCCTTATTTTCTGTTTTCTTTCATGGAAAGAGTTTCAATGCATCGTTTGGTTCAAGTAATAGTGCTCACTCCCATACTGTCGGTTGCACGCATTTACTATAGTACAAAGGGGCATTCCATTACTATCGTGGTAGTTGAAAAATGCTTCTTATATCACTTTTCAAGGTATAATATGACACTGCGACTAGACTCTAGTCCGCATGTGTTGGTGCTTACTTGATCTATATCCATGTAGAAGATCCATAGTTTAAGATGTGGCCATTAAAAATATATCAGCTGTATAAACAACTGAGTTTTCAACAAAAACATCTTGCAGAATTTATATTTTGAAGCAAAAATCGTTTACTTCGTCCCATAATAACATCTCAGTAATAATTTGGCCAAATCAAAAAAATAATTGTAAAGCAAAAGCTTAAAGAAACAAATAGCATGGCTTGAAAGCGCGGAATATATTGAGCATGTAACGGGGGGGAAATAACATTAAAATTTGCAACTGCCACAGTAGTAATGAAATGCCCCTCTGTATTTCTATGTCATGTTGTGATCGTCGATAAATTTACAGTGAGTTGGGGTAAAAAGTACTTTTGGCGAAGAGGATGAAAATGACAATTGACAAGATGTATACGATGGAGTCACGGGGTCGATTTCTATCATTCTGTTTGAAAAGCGCAGACAGTTCATTTCATGCATGCATGCCGTGAACAAAATATATGGAGATATTTTTTACACATGGAATTGAGCTTTTACATTCCTCCAGAATTCAAAAAAATCTGTTTTGTGTTGGCGAACCTTACTTACACCATTATGCATTGTGTAACACCTAAACTACAAAGTGCTGTACATCGTACATGTATGACATGCATGCCATACCATATGTACTTTATTGAAAGTAGTGGATACGGAGTAGAATACTTTTACTTGCTTTCTATAACGGATAAATAAAATCCGTCCTAATGCTGAAACTAAATGTATTATTATGCATGTACATGTGCGGTGTATATCAACGGAAAAACTATTTTACTTTGAATGTCTTGATCGTACCCAACTCAAAAATATAAAGGCACGCTTGTGACTTCCTTTTTTGATATTTGTGAAATAAATTGTAAATATCTACAGCCACACATCAAAAAGTATATTACGCATGCAGTCATGTAAATGTGATCTAAATGTTTTTGAAATATTGTATGTAGAGTGAGGCTGGACATGAGAAGGCTTGCTGGCCACAATAAAAAGCAGGAAAATTGGGGAAAATGAACAAAGGGAAACGCTATAAATATACCACCAAGTCAAAGATATTGGACGGAATTGAGATGCAGTGGACAGTATATGAACAAAGAGCATATAAATATGCCAAGACGTCATCTATTCAGCTTCACCCTTTGAATAGATACCATATTCACACCCCATTGAGTTACCCGAGTGCCATGGCTGGACCACATCATGATCATAACATGCAGACTTAAACATGCACACCAGAGTCAACTCATTTATTCCTTCGGACCTTTCCACACGTTTTCACTATTCACATAACCATCATAATATATCTGTGCATACATGCATACATGGTCATTGGAACTTTCCAACCAACTTGTTCAATTACATCGTCCAGGCTATCACATTCAGTTGTCATCTACACCTAAATTGAGTTTTTCTTTTCCCATTTGTAGGCAATTTACAGTAAAAAGGACCCCTATTCCTTGTTGATGTTTGTTAACAATGGAAATGGGGAATGGTAGTCGTATTGTTTGTACGTATGTGTACAAGTGGAAATCGTAAGCCGAGAGGAAGGCAAAGTGGAGAATGGAGATTCTGTATTGACAATGCATATACGCTTAGATATATTTTATAAAGAAAAAATTAGGGCTTCTTTTTTAACCGTAATTCAAACTCAACGCCGCTCTCTGAATTATTGTCGGGATTTGCACTCACTTTTGTCGTTTGAATTTTCTTGATGCCCACACACAACGCGGCTATCGAACAAAGTGGCGGTGAAGCGGAGATTCTTTTTTTATGATGCTGAATGTTGGTGTGATAATGTCGATGGAGACCGATTGTACTTGTGATATGACAAGAAAAGAATTTGAGTACTTCTGAGCTGATGTATGTTCCCTCTTATTTATCACCAGAATATATTAAAGTTGCGGAAATGGAGAGTTATTCGGTTTTTTGTGACCGGCGTCAGACGTGAGGACAACATATGAACTATGGACGTAAAATATAGTGTAGAGAAGAGAACGATGTGTAGGATGACCACATAAAAACATTTATGCACGTTTCGGGAAAGAAAAATTGAAAGGGGACAAATGTATTCGTATTTCAGCAAGGAAGATGTAATATTTGAATATTAAAACCAGTTGTAGATATGTAAGTTGCATACTCAGAATAGGACTTGGGAGAAATTTACTTTCTATTTTCTGCATGTATATACATTATACATACATCCAGACTTTTGCCTTCTAGAAAATGGACAATATATTTTGCTCTCTTTGTCATTTTCCGATTCAAAATTGAGATCGTAAATATCCCCCTGTTCACAATTCACAACTGCATAGATTTATATGGTTTATTTCATCTTCCCCTTAAATTTGTGCTTATGTATGTATAATGTATAGGTATTGATCTCAATGGTCTCGTACCCTTAACATGAAGAGTAAAGAAAGGGATCTTTACTATATTCGTAAACACGGGTACAGGTAGACATAGATCATTCCTCGCCTTTATTCTGACTCTATTATATCTTAGGAAACGAGAAAAAGCAGATAGTAAAATAAAACTTCCAACATGTCGCCTTTATTATAAATACACAATAGATTGTAGATTCTGCTTCCCTTGTAAAACGTGAATAATAATGATATTTTCCTCCGGAAATGGTCAGATGGAATTGTTTTTATATTGCTCGAATGTGTGTGCTTGAATTTGAACAGAACGTATTTTCTCCTCGTTTTATTCCATAAAGTAAAAAGGTATGCAAATTTTTTGTCGCCATACTTTTTTGCCTGCCAGTTGCCAGTATATGAATTGGAATTGTCATTGCCAATTTTCATATGCATTTTGTGCTCAGGAAATTTTATATTGACCCAGAGCTGTCATGAAATGTGTTTTTATTGCTGTATTTTTGATTTCCATTTACAGACGCAATGAATCACATGTCATTCAACAATCATCAAAGTGGGCGAAAAGGAAGATAACAAGAGAATGAAACAATTTATTTGTTGATTTTATCACTCAAAAAAACTTATCTCTGAGGAAAGATGGGATCATTTTATTTTGATTTTGTCCTTATGTATGTATCTCTTTTTCTCTCTTTTTGAACTATTTTTCACTTTCCGAATTTAAAATTTTCTTTTTCAAGTCTGCTAGGTTTCTATTTGATTTTGAAAAAGCTTTAAAAGTTTGAATTGTATATGTATCAATGTAGAAGCATGCATGATGTATGTATATATTAACGTATAATGCATACGTATACCAATGCAAAAACGTAAGTGATTTCCAATCAAAATCGAGGAAAGTTCCATATATGTATGTATGTTATGACATGCATACATCATACATATATTTACATTGAAAATGTAAAATTTTCCGTCGAGGTTTCACTATGTTATTGTATATTGGTATGTGTAAAATATATATCTGTCAATATACATCTGTTAGAATATTGCATTATGGATTCGATTTGGTGAATGGGTGAGAGGAAATCTTGATGGAATTTCCATACATCTTTTGTATGTGTATTTCTGAGTGAATTGAGTCGATTGCGAGTTTTTCCCTTCCTATCACCGACCGATCAAATTCTCTTTCCCCTTTCTCTGATGGATAACTCGATTGTCACTTTCTATTTTGATTCTGTCCCTTGAAAAAGAAAATAAATTTGATTCACACCACTTGTCGGCTTTTCTTTAACCTCACGTAGATATATTCAACTTACCCGGTGGGTCTGTCGTCCGCCTACGTCACGAAGCAAAACATTTGCACAAAGTACGATTACAGTCGTGCCTTTTTTCACATTTATGTTTGTACAATGTATATTGAAAGGCAACGGGTAATGGAATGGTAATGAAAATGGACCAAAGAAGTTTCACAATTTTCGTTGTATAAATAGCGTATTTGAACATTAACTGGTTATTGTAAGATAGAGAAACAACGCTTCAAGCATCAGCCAAGGTGTCTGTTATTCAGGTGTATCGCTTCTGAAAAATGGACTGATTGTCACCTGTTTGATGGGATAGAAAGACCAATGTGAGGGCGAATCTTTTTGCGAGCAAAGTTTTCGATGAAGTCTACCAGACTTTCTCGCACATTTTTGTTTTACTGACTACAATATAAATTTCGTAGATTCCATAAAACGAGTTAAAAAATGGTTGTCATAGAAATCACTATGTCGAATTGAAAATTTGTTGGTAAAAGTAATGATTACTCTACACGGGCTTGGTATCAGATATCAGAGGCACTTCAAGCAGTGACTGGACAAGCATATTTCAGTGTTGGCACTCTATTCGAAACATATCAGTCCACCCCACACTCAGAACTTTGTGTGAACTTTAAGCTTCCATTGGCTTCCGCTAGACAGCGCAAATTACACAACGTTTTGACTATTGCAATAAAGCTCGTATCACTGAACGAACGTGTTACAGTTATTATAAGTACAAGTTTTGAGTTGAAGTATATTTTATGTTGATGCCATTTATGTATATGACAGTTTCTCCGGAGTTCAATAAATTACATGACGACTATGAATGACCTTTATGTATTGTATTTAATATTTGGCTATTCGAACAGTGCAGCAAAGGTAGCATATCATAGCATAGTTCTGTACATGTCACATATCTGTAAGTCCAGACTACATCATTAGACTGGTACCTACCGTGTCATCATTTTAAAAGGACCGTAGTTTTAATAAATGTTTTTGGTTTCAACATATTATTATGTTCAAAATTTAATGGCAACTTGGTGGTAATAAAGATCATTGCACTTGAAGGTATCTGTGACACAGGAAACAAAATAAAACCAAGGCGGTTTGGCGTCTTAAATAATTGATTGGTACACTAATTGATATTTCTGATTCGTATATTTTTTGCAGGTTGTGGGGGTTAGAGTTAAAAATCTGGAACATTAACAAACTGTTCAAAATGTGAACTTGATGTTTAAGTCGAATTTGATGCAACTCCACTGACCCAGCTTTGATCAGCCATTACACGAATCTCTTGTCTGCCGTACAAATACACGTACCGTAAAAACTCAAATAGTACGGCTGCCGTACTATTCGAGTTTTTAGCCATAGAAATTATGTACATGCAATACAATTAAATGGTAAAATCGATGGCATGTCGTACTATTCAAACGTGCCGTACTATTTGAGTTTTTACGGTAAACCCGTATCCAAGGTGCAGCAAAATCAAAATGACAAGGTTTAAAAAAATAAAAACTGTAAACATCATTACATATATTTTAAAAGATGGCAAAAAGTTAACTAATGCTAAGTTAACTTACGCATGCGCCTTTATGAGATTGAAGGTTATATTATATGTATACAAGATTATGTGAAAAAGACATGAATGGAAGTATGCAATTAAAAAGGAACGGTTGCTTCAGTTTGATTTTTTTATAAGAAATGATTGACTTGATCATTTATTTGACACAGTATAAAACATTGCATTCTATAGTATTTTTGTTCATTGTTCAAAAAATAAAAAATGAAACACACGGCGTAATACATTTAAAATTATCATACTGACACACAAAATCGCAAAATAAAACGGCAGAAAAATACTCATACTTTCATCTTTGACAGTCATACAAACAGGGAACAGGGAAAACTACGTATTTCAGTCTACACTACATATTGTAATCCTCACGATGAGAAACGTATAGTTTTACAATAATACCAAAAATAAAAACTTCCAATTGTTTTGCTACAAAGGCACACATTCAAAGATATTAAAAGACATTCATACTGAATTTTGTGACATTGCACGACATTAACATGCACACTCTCATTCACTCAATCATAAACATGCATACATAGACGTAAACTTAATTTGACTAGTATAGACACATTTCAGATAAGTCTACATGTAGATTGAAATTTTTTGTATAGGACATGTAGCTTCTGAAAACAAAGAGAAAAACATTGTTATAGAATCCTTAAAAAAGAGATTCCTTGAGCTCGGACGATTTGGTTTGTTTCGATTAACGCTTTATTTTACGTTCCATGTGTGCGTGTCCGACAGAGGTTATTGCGAGAAATTTGTCAAGTCACTACTGTCCATGATCGCCTCAATTGCGGGTGGTAAACAGGACTAAATCTCCAGGTAGAAACAAACATATACTTGATCATTGTCATTATTGTACCTTCTTGTCGTAATTTCCCTGAGAAAGCGACAATTAGGAAATGGCACAATTATTAAAACACAAAATAATAAAAAAAATTATCTTTCAATTATTTCATGGTTAGCTCCTAAACATTCTATAAAAAATTATTGTTAATCCCGAGTTCCATCCTCCATTATACCATGTATACCACTCTTTCCATACACCATTAGAAAGAACAAAACCGAAAATTTCGAAGCAAGTTTTAATTTGCTGGCAAAAGATTTTAGGTTAGGCTGAATTTAATGGTGTAGGCATAACTTGGGTCATTTCATTCGAAATGATGCCATTCAAACTAAAGACGACCAATCTGACAGAAAAGCTCACAAATATCTCACTTCAACAACGCTCGTGCACATACACGCAAACACACATCGCTTGACTAAGTAATACATATTATATTTAAGTTTACGACTCACAGTCATACAAAACAGATTCACACTCACATTTTCACACTAGCATTCCCAATCAAGCAAGCACTCTTACTCTTACATGCATACATACATACATTCTATCCAATTATTTGTGAATCATTTATACTTAATTTTTTCCAAAAAAAACTCTTTCACACTTTTGAACATTCATACATACATACATACATAGCGTACATGCACACACATACACACTCGAAGATGCTTAAGCTACTCACACTCGGGCATTCAGACAACGGCAGTGAAAATTGTTTAAAAAATTCATTCATACAACGTATTATCACCAAGCACACACGCACTCTCACCCACATGCATTCGGCTACTCATATGAACAAACATTTTTGCAACTTGCACTCTTTTTTCACACATTCACTCACTCACATCCATGCACACACACACACACACACATACTCACTCAAACACACACTCTCGCACACAGCTCTCATTCTACGGGTCCGTTCATACAACATTCATGCCGATTTTAAAAGGAAAAGCAATCAAAAACTTGTAATCATTGAAAATATTCATACAAACCACTTCTGACATTCATACAATTCCTTTCATACAGTTAATTTGCTTTGTTGATGCAATGAAAACTTTGTGGGAAGCAAAGGCTACATGCATAACATTGAGAGTGCAAATTGAATATTTGGCAAAATGTGTATCAAACAAAAAACTTGTTACTCTACTCATCACACGACCTGGACAATCATGTGTGTACATATCATTTTCCCAAAGGTCAAAATTGAAACAAACTTACGCATACTGGATTGGGGCTCAGGCGGTTTGCAGGAGTGTCGAAGTAGTAATAATAATCTCAGTAGTGTGTATATAGAGTGAAACTGAAAGGTGCTTTATCAAAGTATATATTGTAATAAAAAGCTCACCCATAAAAAAAGATTTAACAAAAAGGTGGTATATTGCCGGGTGTATTTTGCTCTTACTTTTTTGCTCTTTATCTATCTTTCTCTCTCGTGCTTGTGTGTTTGTTTGTAGTTATTTGATTTTTCCTTTGATTATTTTTTTGTGTATATAAAAGCAAAGTATTCTTCCAAGAGAAAACAACTGTATGGATTATAGTTTTTCTTCCTTCCCGAAAGTGCAATATTTAAAAAGTTGGTATTTATATTATATATATAAAAATAAAAAAGATATAACGGCATTATACTATTCCTAAATTATAAAACATTGTAAGTTGCTAACGTCTGTAAAAAACAATTTAGACACTGGCATCTCTCAATGATTGCATAATTGTAGGAGCATTGTATGGGCATCTTCCGTAAACTCTTGAGCACACTGAACCATCCTTAGCAGATCCTCCAAGAAGACTGGCATAAGAGTAGCTGAGTTTTCCACGGCTGGCCTTGTTTGGGTTTGGTGCCTTCTCGTCACGGCTGTGAGTATACGCATAAAACAAACATGAAAGATTTAATACTAAATTCCATGAAATGACAAGTTATTCACAAGTTACGAATTGAAAAAAACTTTTTTTTCACATTAAATATAATTGTACATTGATATTTCTACCCCCATATATATATATATTACAAAGGGTGGAATAAAGAGCCATTTTTAAGAGCCATTTTTCGATCAGAGAGAAATTTTTTAAAAGGATAATATTATTATAGAGAAAAAGAGATGACAGGGAAGATGAAAAACTTGAAAATAAATTAAAATCCAAAGTTAAGTGTGCATGAATTATGTACACTTAACTTTGGACTTTTCCTTTTGGTCGTCGCCGTCCCTTTTGTCGTGTGCCGTTACATACTTTGGTTTGTACTGTACACATTATTATGTATTATGACTATGGCTTGTGTTGTGTTTACGAGTCTTTCTCAACTTAAAAAAATGAGGAAGGTAAAGGTTGAGCCGTGATTCTTTACTCCTCACGTGCTACTCATATATCATAATAATATGTATGCTAGGCTATAAAGTTACTCAATGAGCAACATTGGTTATCAGGGAGCGTGCATATGTAAAACATAAGTGTACGATGCATCTAATATGCACACATGTACAATTATGAATCGCTTCCCTCATTCATGCCACTTTCACTTTTTCCCTTGCATCCTACATACAAACTACATGCTGCACTCCCTATACATTGGCGCACGTTAGTATACAACTGCATGCCTTGCTGTCATATTAAAAATGGGAAGATAAAAAATCCTACTCTAGCTTGAGGGTAGGAAGACAAGTTTCGTCAGGAAGAAAACGAAAGTAGGATAATACTTTAAACCTTTATACAGCGAAAAATACTGTAGTGTAAACTGGTTTCTATCATGGGACTGCAAAAGTGAGCACAGCAATAAATTATGGGAAATCTCCATTTACTTAGGCATCTTAAGAGTCTTGATTTTGTTTCTTTGATTTTTTCCCTATATATCTTCTACCTCTTTCAATGCATCTATCGCTTCGTCTCTCTCTCTCTATCTCGTACTATGTGTGTACAATATGGACTGTTGCAATCATCCGTACAGTATCTGACTACATAACATCACAACAATAACAACAAGTAATATATAATAATCCAGAAATTCTGCTTTCACTTCCTTTTGCATAATATTACGTGAGTGGGTAGGACATGGGACATAATAACAGTCATAGCAGTCAGTAATGTAATCAATCAGGTTTGACTTTGTTTACATGCAATCATGATAACAATTACCATTGATTACATCCTGAGGAAATGCAAAAAAGTGCATCAGAGTGAGAGGAAGGAAGCAGACCTACTTTTCCTCACTACAAAAACAATAACAACAACAATAGCAGTGATGAATAAAATTATTGAAGAAGAAAACTAGTTTCATGAAAGGGAAATTGATTAGTTATGACAGCATAACATGGAAGAAGAAAAGAGCTGAAGTAACAATTATTATATAACTGCCTACATGACCTGATACATGACTCTTCGTTAAATGAATTATTACGAAATTGGTTACGTGAGATAAAACCTACTTTTGCATAACATGTCTAATATATTTTATGGTGACACTATAAAATCAAGAAAATGAATACTAGGGGAAAAATAATTTTTTTTATGTGACATGCAAGTTCAATTACCCGAACAATTCAAGGATAAGCTTCTCATCTTCTTGGAGGGAACCGTCAGCGGTGGCAGCCAATTCACAGACAAGTCTCAAACCGCATCCAAGTTGGTCGTATTGCAAAACCTCATCCAAAGAAGGGTCGTATTGGCTCATGTCAACATCAGCGGTCTCACCACGAGCATCGTTGGCATCAACAGATCGTCGCCTTCTTGACCACCCCCATCCCTCGTTACCGTGATGACCGATGTTGATGCTGAATCCTGTTTAAATGAATTAATCATAGGACTTATTATTTCCCGAAATGGATAATTTTTTTGCACGAGTAAAACAGCTTGTGTCAAATTGTAGCATGAAACATGTATGTTAGTACTATTCTTTGCTAGTAACGAAGTTGTTTCCCCATTAATAAAAAATGACAATGGTCTTACCAGCAGAGCTGTGTTTCTTGATGGCAAAAAGAGCACCCAAAGCAGCAGCAGCCTTTAATTTTAGTAGAGCAGCACCAGTAAGTCCTGATCCGAAAAGTCCGGCATGACCTGTGATGGCCGCAATTGGCAACAAGGGAATAATGACACCAAGGCCAGCTCCGTGACCAGTGGTGAGAGCCACCAATCCCAAGTTGATGAGGGCGAATACGAGTAATTGTCGAGGATTCATCTGTGAATAACACACAAATTTAGAATGAAGAATTATTATTTGAACTTTTTCACTGATTGACACTGATAAACTATTTATTTGCTCACAATTTTTATTAATCAAAAAAAAATTTTTCCACTAATGAAGGAATTTTGTTTTTTATGTAACTGGCGAAACAAGAGCCAGGCGCAGTTCACGAACAAACAAAATCACTGACGATGATAACTTGGAATTATTGGAATACGCAGTAATTTTTGAAAGAATACAATACAAAATTCACTGATTTTTTGTTTCGTTTCGTCGTCAAAAATTCACAAAATTCCAAGGCACGTTATCCAATGATTGATATCCAAAAGTACAATTACTTATTATTATATTTTCTTTACCTTTATATTTTTTGGTTAGTTTCCTTTAGCTGTGCTATGGAAAATTTAGGCTGATTTTTTGAATTGAATGAATGAAAAACTGTAAAATTTTTGATTTAGGCTGCTGTTGCTTGGAAGTGCAAAATGATTGTGATGTCAAGTTGGGCAGCCGGTTGAGTTTATATACCTGGAATTGAATTCACTTTCCCTCAGTCCCACATAAGGTGGAAGATGCAGTACAATTTTCACTTTCAGTGAGGCCCTCCACTTATTTAATCTTATACACTATGATTATTATGTAGTCACCTATGCAATAACTACAAACGCACTCACTTACCTCATAAAAGCGAAGACACAACACATACACACACACATATAAGTAACAACTAGTTACGTGCACCTCAACAACGAAAGACGAGTAAGGAACATGTATAATGTATACATAGATACACACACACATTTACCGTACACACACACACACACATACACATTCAGACATGTCATATCTTATGTACCAAAAACACAACAAAGATCATGCAATCTTACCTTGTCTATTGTGTTTAGTTAGATTGACCCCTCTCAAATTGTATTTGTACGTTTGCATTCTGGTTTACATGTATGCTGCAGTTTGAGGTGAATATGAAAGGTACATACATTTCCATCATACTGTTGCTTACTTCCTATTCTTCTCCACTCCATATTCTACTTACTTACTTTTTTAATTCAATGCACTCAATAAAAAAATGGTACACATGCATACATACATACATACACACACACATGCTCACTCAATCTTTAATCTTTGAGCATATGTATAAGAAAACGGAAGTCTGTGTGTATGTGTATGTGTATGTGCATGTATCATGTGTAAGTAAGTCATGTACACATAATTGTTGTTGCTGCTGCTTTACAGCCACAACACAAGCACATATAGACAGGTACACACGTTACACATATATGTAACAGTTTTCATCAGTTCGTTGTTGTTGGTATGTATATATATTGATTATACGGCCGGACATAGACACGATCATAACTCATACTCATATTAGTTATATGTATGCATGCGTATAGAAAAATTACCAAAATGAGAATCTTATCAATAATTTAAGTACAAAGTTGTATTCCTTTATAGTATTGATGAGTGAGCACCAACGGCTAAAAAATAGTTTTTCTCTCTATCTCTCTCTTTCTCTAAATATCATACGACGGGGGAAGGATAATTTTTTATATGCATATTTATGAAGTAGGGAGCAATTTTTTTTTCTTCCGTTCAACATATTATCATTATAATTCTCTGTACATTAACATTATCAACTGCAAATTCCACATGAACGTCTACAGAGCGATGAGGTAAGGAGTGTCCTAAAATATTAAATAAATTAACGAGATTACAGTGCCTGGGTTAACAAAAAAAGTAGACGGGGCAATAATGTCTCAAGCATTATGATTAAATAATGATAAATAATATGGTAGAAAAGTATTGAACTATTATTCAATGACATAATATGAGAAAACTCAAAAATGTGATGAGGTTCTGTGAGCTGTGTTCATTTCATTGTGTCGTGAAAAGTAGTTCATCAATCGGTCATTTTATGTTCAATATTTCTTGCAATTGGAATAGAAGAATTTAACCAAGAGACGTGCAAAAAATATAATCTAATTTGCATGAAAGAAATTATGAGTGAAATGTGAAGATTAGATGCATATGCACAATTTATATGTACTTCACATTCATGTCTATCAACATTGACAACAAACATTCTTCCACCAACGTGCTTAGAAGTTTTGTTTATTTTATTCATCATTCGTAAATATCATCTGTAGGGGATCTTTTTGACTCTTAAACTGTCAAAGTTGTGGAATATGTCTAATTATTATAATTTCCCATTAATCATTTTATAATCATAAAATTGTTTGTATGTGTTATATGTATCGCTATTCTTTTTTACAAGAGGGACGTATTTTCCTCTTTCTTTCTCTTTCTCGCTTAGATATGAATGAACAAAGTGTAACAAACGCGTACATCGCACATGTATTGATAAACGAAGAATGGCTTTTGTTATTGGGCTTTCTTTGACATGTCAAAGAAAATTATGCCGGCAATTTGTCTCCAAACGATAATTTTTTGCGTGCCTATGTAAATTGTCCATGCCTACTTCATTTCGATTTTCACAACATTCACAACAACGAATAATCTTTCCTCCTTTTTGAGTGAAGGAAAAGTCAACATAAAAGTCAAAAATTTTTATGCATGATGTAATAATAATAATAATGAATGATTAGCCATCAGAATGTTGAACTTAATTTTTTGCTGTCATTTTGTTTTATTTTAATTCATTTTATTTTGCTTTTTTATGCGTTCACAGGAGAAGAGTTGTCAATCAGTACTTTGTTTTTCATTATAGTTTTACGCCATACACATAGTTACACTTCAAAAATTAGACTATAAATTATGTCGATTCCTAAACAAGCAATCAGTCATAAAGCAATAAAAGAACCCTTATAAATTACAAGATTAATTTTGTAATTTCGTTTTATTGCGTACAGCTTATGTTTTTCACATACTTTGGCAAAATGACTATGGCACATTTCTATTTTTTGGATCTATGTATAATGCATTTGTATACTGTTTGTTTACTGTAAAAAGAAAGCATATTATTAGTAAGCTGATTATGCGTTACAAGTTTTTTCGCATAGAGTTCACAATTTTATGTCCGCCGTATCAGAAAATATTGAGGCTATTCGGAGGTGCTAAAAGCCTTTCTACTTTTGCGATTGTGTAATTATTCACTGAGATTATCAAATTAATTATTGGCTTTTTTTCTTTCAAAAAATGCGGTCTCCAGATTTCAAGCGATTCTCGACCTTTGAGCTCTGTTAATTGCCTATATATTTTTTTTCAAAAGAGTTCTTTTGAATAGTGACACGAAGAATCCTGCGTATAAAAATGTGTGACCATTGGATTTTCTGTATTACGCAATACGTAACTTTTTTACAGTTTTACAGTTTACATTGTACGCATTTCAGAAATTCGGGTTGGGCTCGCTTCCTCATCACATCACATGCAGCTCTAAGGTATGCATGTGTATGAACCTGCCTAGAATATTTAATGACACGAATAATATTCAAACCTTTTGTTGCTCTGACCGAGTAATGCATACGAAAATATATAGGTAAGACCACTGATTACATAACTGATGCAATATATTGGAATCATATTTTTTTATTGTGCTCTCATTTTTAAGCATTCCTTTTGAGTCGATGAAAAAATTTTTTAGTGTGTAAATTTTACATCTTCCTTCTTTTAAATAGACAAACGCATTTCAAGCTTAAAAATACATAAAAATCGTCATCAAAATGTGCTGGTAAATACATGCAAATACTTTGCACCACTGTCAAATTCTGTCACCTATGGCTTTATCAAGAAAAGCTTTTATTGATATTCGAAAATTCAAAGCCTAATGCCAATTAGTCAATGTAAAAGGGCAATATATGTAAACTTAACTTGATTCTTCTTTTTCCCTTTTCATTTTTCTTAATATTCGTATACTAACATATAAATATGTGTACGCACGTTCTTGCTCGTCTTTATATGACTCCCAACACATCATCGACGAGGATGAATGGAGATATCATTCTTTATAATAACTTTTTTCTGTTCAATCATATCACAAATTACGACTTGAATTCTGAAATGCACGCATAGACGTAAAAGTATTTCATGTCACCATATAATAATTTTACGACATTGTTTTGAACGTCAACACAACGCAAGCCACGCACTACTCCATTAATTCCGTATGTGTACATACACAAATAAAATGTTGTCTCATTCATTAAATTTGAGAGCAGAGGAAGAGCAAGTTGATATACATATTTACACAGGTAATCACACACCATCGCTCACTGTTGTTTCAGAATATTAATCTTTTACGAGAAGAGCAAGCAAGCTCTCTCGAAAGACTTACATATTAAATTACATTGATTCCTTCTGCTCATCTTCAATTGCAAATGTACTTTTCATTCAGCAAATCTTTATTTCCTTGTGTGTAAACTGTCTCATTAAAATTTACATACTATAATATTATCATCATATTATGTGCGTATAATTATTATCCCTGTAACTGAGAAAACTTTTGATCACTTTTGTCTCCTTTTCCATTAGCTGTGTATCATATATTTTTGTTCAATTATCTACTTTTACGCATGAATAACAGATAGAAGTTGGAGTATAATATATGCACATGTATGTGCTATACTTGTTGGAAGAAACAGGGTAAACTCACATGTGCGTTTATGCGTATTGTATTTTGTTTCGTATAAATATAAGTAATAGGCAATATTGTCTATCACAGCTTGAGTTTAACCTTAATGCTAGCAAGCATTTTAATCTTTTATTTACAAATGTACACTACAAATGTTGTGTTCGTGTTATACACATGTATAAGAAAAAAGGAAGAGGATCTCAGACGCATTGTCTTAAGCTTTTAGAAATGAAGTATAGTATATAGTTATACAAGGTATATAATAATATGGACAGTATGAAAACGAGTTGTACGCGCGATGCATCATCCTCACGTTTGCTTGTTTACTCGAGCGCAGTTGTTTTTTTTGTGAGCCAGTTGCCGCGTCTCACTATATACTTTTATGCACATGCGTTCGATTACACTACATGAGACGGAGCCGATGGATAGAAAAAAAAATCTTTGTTGGAAATGGAAGTAATATTAGCTGAAATATGGAACTTCGGCAGACAAAGTTGTCAGTAGAATGAATATGTACACTCCAAATATGTACATTTTTTTGCATATTGACTGAACCAGCATTTATCTGTTATGTGTTCTAATTGCGTGAATAATACATAATCATTATGTGATTTTCCTGCGTGTGTTTGCGTATATGTGTAGATGTGTCGGTGTTGTTTATTTAATTGCATACAAAGTATGAAGCCTACAATCTATAACTAGTGTCAAATGTAAGCTTCAACTTTCCCATCATCAACACATAATTTTCGAGTACATGCCCAACATTTTTGGACGCATAAGTATACTTTGTTGTTCCACAGACACTTGATACATACTGTAGAATCTTTGTGTACTGAATACTGAAGATTGTATAATTTACTTGAAATTTAACTTTTTATTCAAAATCATTCAACATTATGCATGCTGTCATTATGATGTGCATAAAAATATAAACATACTGTTATCATAAGTGGTATAGACTGATATACCTACGTACGGTGGGATAGAGCCAGCCATTACAATTAGCGTTAAGGAAAAACTGATATGATATGAGTTTATGTACAAAACCAATTCATTCAAAGTTTTACTGTTTATCGCATACACTTCATACACATGGAAATCGCTTCATTTCAGTATAACGCCATACATATGGAAATCATTTAAATACTTTTTTGTTTTATATGTTATTCTCTTTTAAATACTTATATTATTGTATGGTCAAAAGACACACTCTGCCGTTACTGTTGTTATTTGGTCAACGTAACCACTTGCGTTATACATTTTGTACTTAATACAACTGCTATTCATTTATTTTGGAACAATTTTTTGTGAATTACATTTTCTGCGGAAGTCCTCGTACAAAGTATGTGTGTAGGTATACACGAATAAAATTTTAACGTCTGTATGGTATATTATCGTGAAATATTTATGCACAATGATATGTTTTCTCGATCTCTCATAACTAATTATTCAATATCCTCTGCACGTTTTTCGATGAAATGTAATAAATGCGTAACAAGTACAAGCAAAATATGCACATAGTAGGGATCACAACATAAAGTCTTGATTAGAGATTTACCTAGAACCTAGACAATAAGAAAACAAGACAGGAGTTCCGTCAGTGTGAGAAATCTTAAGATGAGACAGACAGCGAAGATGATGTAAAACACACAAACTAAGCTTGAGGCCTAATTTTTAAGCGACAAAGAGAGAGAGAGAGAGAGAGACGTGAGACCTCGTAATGTGAGATAAAATGCGTTGTTTGAACAGACATATGGTGAGAAAAGTCACTTTTTAAAGAAAAATGCATAATACTACTTAAGTCAGAAAAAGCAAAAGTATGTGCCCGAATCGTAGAAATAAATAAGTATAAAGTATAGGATGGGGATAAAGACATTTAAATAATACTCTATACTAGAGTCTGTCATTCACAACCACAGTTATACATCAAGCGTATTGCATTAAGGGTCTGCGTGACATTAGTAATCGCATATTGTTTCAAAGTAAATATGCATATTTCATTCCATGTTATCCTTTCCGGCTACAACGATTCATTGCTTCTTGTGACTTTGTTTTCGTTTGATACAATGAGAAGGAAAAGACGAGGGCTACTCAGACTACACATACTATATGATTCAAAGGCATAAATTATGATTGTTCCATAGAGACAGGCGAAATCTCTCTGAAAAAAAGATTTTTCACAATATTTTACCGTTGGAAAAGTTATATGTATCTTCTTTGATTTTTCGATACATATTGTACATACATATTATGTACATGAACAAAGAGGAGGGAAGGAAGAACATCAGAAGTTCAGAATACGAGAAGTGGGAGTATAGTCAAACAGAAAAAAAAAGATAAACACAATATTTTAACTTAGAGAGAGATTCATTACAAGATTAGACGGAACATTTACTTATACACATACAATGGAGACAATAGCTAGATAAAAGGCAGCACTGAATAAGCTTAAACATGAATAATAAAATAAATTATGAAGACTGAAAAATTCAGAATGAAAGGTCCAAATGATATAACAAATAAGTATGCATACCTAATTTCAAAGATAAGGTGTAATGTGGAAAGTAAGTTGACTTATTGGATAACACGTAAGATGTTATGTATTAGAAAATGAATTCAAGAAGCTACATTACTCCTTACACGGATACATAAATCGAGTGTCTAATGTCTTGAGGGAGGAAAATCGCATTGCTTGAAAATAATTTGATTTTATGTTGCAGTTTTTATTTGCAAATATTGTACAATATCATTTTACTCGCACTTCCTATGTACATATATGTACATAAATTTGAGGATGTTTCCTTACATTTCAATTTTGTTTTGCATGTGTATGGCATAGATGCGTTGGTAAGCAAATGAATGACATAAACATGCATGTGGGAAAACCAAAGTTTTCAACGTGTGCACTCAACAATTGTCCCTTTTGAACTTTTTACAGTTTCTATGCATTTTATAAAATGAAATAACGCAGTAAATCTCATAAATCCCTTTGAATTTAATTACACTGTGAATAGACGTAAGCGATTTGATAAATATAATCTGCTGTATAAAATGTGTAAGGGTGTTTTGTTTCGATGTCACAGCGCTTGTGTGGGTATGAAAGTTGAAAAAAACTTTCTGCATAATAAGTGCTTCATTATACACAGTTATCATGAGAGCTAAACACTAAATACTCCACAACTTGTCTGTTCTTTAGACTTATTGCAGTCAATAAGCTCAAAATTACAAATTATATCACGGAATCTTCAAATATATAAAAGTGAGCAAACAATGTAATGATCAAATATCAGTTTATATAGGTTTGAGTTGTAGGCAAGACATAAAAAGAGTCAAATAGAAGCTAAAATCCTCAAATAAGAATATTATGCTTGAGAAATGTAAAAAGTAGACAAAATGAAGGAATATTCACTGTACTTTGTCAATCGAAACTAATAAGCTGGACTCTTCCGATCTTCTTAATTGTGTATTGTGCCGCACATATGAATTAGTACATAGGTGAGGAAATGATAAATGTAACTATAATAGTCAAATGCATATCTATTTTCTTGTTATTTGGTTTCAAGACAGTCGTAACTAATTTTAATTTGGTTGTCTTCATCATTAAACGTCTATGCCCAAAAGACAAACTGTGTAGCGTAGAAAGTTTGAAAACAAAAACATGTATTTTTAATAATTACCATTGACTAAACGTGGCCCTTTGCCAAGATCGGTAACTTGTGTTTGCCATAACACTTTTGGTACTGAAACATTTGAACATTGTACTTATTATGCTATACGCTATATTCTTCATACAAGTTCATGACACTTACACTGTACGTTAATGAACATGAATTCGTTGTCTTGTCATTAACAAATCTCAATGCGTATGATGCATAAAGTCTGAAAATTTTGTACCTACGTAAACAACAGAATGGAAGATATTTTGATATTCAGAGTTATATCATATTATTTATATAATTCGTAGTGTTGTATTGACAGTTCAGTTCTATGCTATCTACATAAATGGCGATGACAGATGACAAGGAGCATTACCTATCCGCTCATATTTTTTATTCAATTATTAGCTATTTATAAGTTGTGGCTTTGCACTTTTTACGAAGAATGAATAAATACCTACAACTTGGTGAAGATCTCCATGCTATCGTACCTACTATTAGTTATTATTTGTGTTGCATTTATTGTTATTTCCTTGGTTTTCACTTTCATATTGAGCTGTGCTTAGAAATATGTATGTAAGTACGTAGTAGGTAGGTATTTACGCTCGTATTAACCCTCAAGTTTACTTTTTGCGTGCACGCAGACCGTATTATCTTTCGCCAGAATCAGACAAAACTGCTGATGGTATGATGCATCGTAATCGTCTATCAGCACGTTTCTCGAGAAGATATGAGTGGAGTAAATGGTACTAATTTAAGGTTCAATTAGTTTATTATGGTTAGGGTTAATTTTACCTCTGGATTTCAATTACCAAAAATGTTATTGTTCATACATTTGTGCATATTCAACAGCCTAAGATTAAACTTTTATTTCTACGAGTCCAAAGTAATAAAATCAAGTTTGCAGTTTGATTGTTCCGTTTTGGATAAGACGGGATTTTAAAAATGAGGAAGGAAGAAAATTGTAAAAATAAGGATAAGCGAAGAAAGCTGTCAAAGCAACGAATAGAATAATAACGTACAAGTATGTAGCTATAACTACCTCCTTGTGGTTATATAAATGTAATCTTCATTTTTCTGGTTCGAGTTTAGGGGATGAAAGATGAAAGTTTAGACTTGTCAATAATGTTTTTACTTTGTTGTTGTTGTCTGACCGCGATCCGCCAAGTTGACAGCCAAATCTTTTTAATCAGTCAAACATGCAGTACTTGCTTCGGCTAAGCTTTGCTTCTACTTTGGAAATTGCAAAAAACCATTTTGTATGCCGACATTTCATTGTGAATTTACGTGTACATATGCATGTATGAATGGGTGGACATTGGACATGCAAAGTTGAGTAATAAATCAAAAAATAATGCTGACCAAACAATAAATCCAGGGGATCTTGGAAATATAGAGCAGACTACAGTTGGTGGCAAAACAAACTGCGCATAAAATTAATCTATGACAGTTTCATCTCAAACCCAGGCAAATATTTCTAATACTGATGGACTTTATTATACAAAAAATGTTCCAATTTACCACTGTTTATTTATTTATGTATAAATATAATGTATAGAATTGGTCTGGCCGCGTCTGATTTCTGATGTACAGACACTTGTTTTTTTCATTTTGCGAATTGCCGAAACATGCGTTTTTAACCAGTATATGCATAATAGAATGTCAAAGTTATATAGGTTGACCACCCACATTTTGTTGTCAAAAAATATCTTAAACAGTGCATTTCCGTTTAAAATTACTTCTTTGACACATGAAGACATGCATCATTGAAATTGAAATTGTGGGCGAGAAGTCGTCTTATTCCTTTGCTTCAATTTCGATGCCTATGTATACAAAAGCTATGTAAATGCTGTTAAGACTATCTTGAAGGCAACATGTTTCAACGGAAATACGCAGTTTAGTGTGTACTATATTATGCAGACACATATTTGTGTATAAGTGTGATCACCAGCGAAGCGTAGGTAATTAATTGAAGCATACAAACATGTAATTAGAATACTAATGAGAGGATTAGTGTTAAGGTACAAGTGAATCATAAAATGTGCCGTAGTTTCTTTGTATATATGACAAAAAGTTTTTATAAACTTTCTACAAAAGCTTACGCACACTTATAATAACTAATACGCCAGTATATACGATGCGTGATGTATGGTATGGTATAAAGATGAGTAAAGATGAAAAACGTTTGCAATCTGGTGTATATATGATGTATGATGGATGATTAGACTTGTTTCGCTTGTTTATGTCTCAGTGTGCAGGCAAGTTGTGAGTCACATTATGATCTACCTGTAATTAATTTAATTCGTGTGATTTACGACTTGCCCTTACATATTATAGTATGGTATTTTCACAGACTTCAGACAGATACAAGCAAGGGTCTGCAGTGTAATTGTTGTGCTCACTACATACTGCACACACAGAGACACTACTACAACGACAAGGCAATTATCGGCACAAGAGTCAAGAGAGACAGAGAGAACAAACTCGTCAATTTGTCGCTGTCAAAATATATTATCAATCGCATCCATGTTTGACAAGTTAGTCTAAGAATACGATTTTTGTTTTGAATACGAAAAAATAATGCATGGAAACCTATAGATGACAAAGTTTTCACAGTTTCCATTCCCAAAACGTTTGATTATTGGCAATCAACTATTGACAACTCGAGTCTCAACTTACAGTTTCAGAATTAGTCAAATGGTAATAAAAATCTCCTTCAATTTGATTTATATTGATGGAATCAAATTGCATTATTTAACAATTAACCACTACTACCATTAAATTATTACTTTATTTTAAACATTATTGTACAGTATATTATCATCAGTATAGATTGCAAAGAACCCATGAGCATGACAACTTATGGGCAAGAATAAACCAGAGTTATACGCAGGTGTGATTATATGATATGGAATCAATACGTTATACATTTTGCCTGGGCATGGGGATAGAGTGTCCATATTCCATATGTAACTGCATTAATATGTATAAAAAAAAGTAACAACTATAATAAAAACTGTCTGACGTTCCGTCGTTGCTTACCACACTTTTTTTAGTATGATTCTGATTCTTCATATTTAAGACTAAACATTTCCCCATAATGTCGTATAATTTTGTAAAAAATTATTTATAACTTTATAGTGTGCATACCAAAACACTTCAGTACATCTAATCTGTGGTTCAACTTCAACGCGTATAGCCACAAGCATTAAGAAATGACTAATCAAGGGATTCCCAGCACTGTCGAGACAAAACGAGACCGTTTCTATATTTTGGTAAAGCTTGTATAATTGACATTCATTTCTTTATGTCTACAGATTTTTTTTACATATTTTACTTAGGACTTATATAATGGACTTGACGTACGTATATTATATACCTGAAGTACTTTTGTGGTATTGAACGAGACGCTTAAAAAAATGTAGAAGCAAAAATTGAGGTAAATCTCTGTGTACATAGACGTGTAAAATGTAAAGTGTAAAGTACAAAATGCCACATAACTACACTCTGTAGTTATGGTGACTGTACACAGGCAGTACATTACATAGAGGTCCAAACCAAAACCATAATTGCGTGTATGAATTGCTTGCACTTGCGAGTAATGCCGAATCTATTTATTATGTATGCATTTATGTTTAGCGAAAACTTCCGATTCCGTATCACCATTTTTTAGCCCAGACAGGTAATGACATTATTAAATCGGCATTGCATTGAGCAGCAATAATTATTTCAATTGGTGATCACTCAAGGGATTTTTGTGTTGGTTTTTATGTGTAAAATATATGGGAAATGATAGTAATGACTGTAATTAGATCATAATGTTTGTGATTTTGTATGTGTTCTAAATTGAGTCATGAGCTAGGAAACTTGATCGTGTACTATACGTGTAACAAGAACTCGCGAGATTTGAATCGATGAAATGAAATAAATTTAATACACACAAGTCCAATCCACAGCACCATGAGTGTATCCACGGTTTTATGATCATGTGTATTGTATATCTCTATTCGTCTACGGTTCTGATTGTAATAACATCAATCAAATAATTGCAATTGCCGTGTACATTACATAAATACAGCGAAAATAGAACCAGCATCTTTCAGTGCGTGTCTATTGTATATGTACATATATATTCAGTAGATAAAGAGTACAGAATTAAATTTATGCATGCAGTCAATTTGCTTCCTTGCTCTGTACTCTGTACATTGTACATGTGCCTACGTCTCGTAGTTCCAGTAGATCTTGCATCCTGCACTGACCTACCAACAATTTTGGGATAATATCTGCATTTGTTTAATTGTCGGTCTGCTCTAACGTATTTAATTTTAATACTTTGAAAAATGTGTTGGTTTGCAAAGGGTGAGAAGCCCGATCATTTCAAGCTTGACCCATGAACTGGTCGAATTGGATTTTTGCACTATGTGAATATTATACTGCCCATGTAAGTGTATGTGATGTGTTTGTGTTCATACAATTTATTGATGCTTAAAACTAAAGATAGTAGGAATCACATAATAAAAACGATTTAGTATCCACATCGAAATAAACCTTCCTTTATATTAAAGATACATGTGAGAATTAACACTCGTGTGATATAAATGCATTGTACTGTTGCACGAAATATGCATGTGTATGTAATACGCTATAAGCAGTGCAATCAGATATCATGTAATCGCAACCTCTACGAATGCACACATAGAAAAGCATAGTCTACGTTTATTTTTTATTGTTACTATAATATTATATAGACAATAACTTTGCCGTTTGTAATTTTTAGTATTTCAAATTAGAAGTGGTACATATGTATGTATTTACCTCGTAATTAATCCATGCATGAAAGCCCCACATAAAACAACATCGTATGTTTTTTAATTCCTTACTGATTTTGACCATCCTTATCATTGATTCCCAGTTAAAAATGATGAACAACAAGATACTATATATTAACTTATCGTGAAAAGTTCCTTATCCATGGTTCCTATTGTCTGACGAAAAGTAGTCATAACTTTGCATAAAATATGCAAATTAAGTTAGAGCTAACCATTTGTTAACTTGTAACTATATCTTACTCTCGTTATCGTAAAGTTTAAAAGTTTATGTTTACTCCATATAAATAAATAAATGTTTAAACCTTAGAGTATACAGTATATAGAAAATGTTCTATGTACTCTGAGGTTTAAACCTACCTTTATTTGTGGTTTCACGAGCAAATTCAACTTACAATAAGCTTTAGTGACCAGTATGTATAGAGCACAGATTTACATACACATGATATGTACTCATAAGCATAAAAAAGTCAGGAATTTTTTCTGCATCCTGTTGCGCACGAAGACATTGGTATATCACCGGTTATTTACCTCGTGTTTTTCTTCTGTACATCTTCGAAAATCTCCTTGGTTACTCCAAGCATATTATATAAATTTGGAGACAAATGTTCACATGATAGAGATTCTGCAGTAACTATGGAGATTCCGGAAATGTGCAGAAGTAATAGAATTTTATCAAAAATCGATGTCATACGCAAGAGACATGGAAAATGAGTCATAATTAAAAATGATCACCTTAAATCTTTGAACTATAATAAATCCGTCAGATGTTTGTGCCCTAAGATAATTCAGAAAGAACGGCGTACTTACACAACCCGCAGTTAAGTACACTGTAAAATGGTTGAATAGCTGTAGCTACTAGCCACACGCACAGGGGGTGTAGGTGTTGTTACTCAGTTTTTATTGTCGAACCTAATTCTCTATTTCCTCACTGTCCTAATAAACACTAATAAAGAATGATTTTGATTGTGTACAGGAAAGTCGCTCATACAAAGCAGTTTCATCTGTATTTTGATTCATTTCCACGATGTAGAAATATTATTTATAAAACATATTGATTTGACTTCAATGACTATAGATGCGTGTTTTAAAAGTTACTACGATTGCATAATCTTACGATTGTGTGGTGTCAAAATTTTTAGTAGTTACACTTTTAAAGTTTGTGGCTATACACATTTACATATATAATCATATGCACATGGCGAGTTTTGCACATGATCAGCGAAAAATGAAACTTTTACCATATAATTACAATGCAGGATACAAACATGCATGATTACAATAGTATAGTCAAACACCCATTAAACGAGACTGTTATGTGTATCCACTTACTCACTTGCAACATTTCTACAGCCAGTCTTAATAATATTGCCTGTATGCACATTGTTACTGCACATGCAGTAAAATGAAAATGATGAAACGAGGAACTATATACAGGATATACACTTCTGCCTGAAAAATGTAAGCACATATGTACATAGAGAATTCTCATGCTCAACACATGTTTTTTCCATGCATAATATCTTAATGTTGTCAAGTTATATAGTAATAGCGGCATCTTGTGTAAAATAGCTAATGGCTAACTATACACGTAATCTTTCTTGTCAAATTTACCTCAAAAAGTTTAAAACTAGTCAGAAAACTAGTGTACTTTCTCATTCAATCATCGTGTTCCGCGGTATCATCATTTCTATTTATTAGTTTGTAAAGATCATGCCCAAGTTTTTGCTGCACATTGTATACATACTACAGTCACAATTTATAGAGAAGTTTTTCAACATGATATCTTACAATAAAGCTTACTTGACTAAACTAAACATGTTTGGAAACTTTTCAAGTTAGACACTTGCAGCACATACCACATGCAGTTAGATGTACAGTGTATCATGTCAGACTGATAAAAACGTTGTGGCAAGTCCGATTCAAAAACATTCGGCATTAACCGAAGAAAGAAATCGAAACTTTTCAAACAGTTTCATTGTCCAAGATTACGACTTCATATCATATGATCGTATGACTAAACAAGTCAGCCGATTTTGACGAAATATTGCTTAAAATGATGGCAAAGAGTCCCTCCTTTTCCTTTGAAAAAGGGAATGGCCACAACAACTTTTTCTTATTCCGGAAGGCAATATACAAATAAGTAAATAAAGTGTGGTGGCGCTCTAGGCACAAAATCCTTATGAAGCGCCAATCAGATCAATATCAACTCAATCCCCTGGACTTGCTTGTTTTAAGAAATGCATACTATGCTTAATAGGTGACCTAATATCGCGTTTAATTGAATTGTGATGCAACATTTAGTTGTGCGCTACACGTAGTGCCATAGAAGCCAATCACATGGACAATATTGCATGGACATTATTGTGGGTATAAACTCTGACAGTGATACGGTGTCATAATTCAAAAAATACGGTAATTATTACGATTATGGGGGAAATACTGGCAGTGAGTGTGAGCGAGGATTTCGACAATCTTGTTAATTGAAACGGAAACAATGAGCTATAATCATATAACTAATGTGTATAATGTATAATGAATAATGGACGCGAAGGAATACAAACATCAGGTCAAAATATTATATGAATCTCGTGTGACGCAAGGACCATAAAAATCTCATAAAGTCACATTTTAAATCGAAGGATACTCTACTTCTGACTTCTCTCCCTTCCGATTTTGCTGTACGTACATATATAAGTATGCTAGTGGCTAGTAAACGTGCTCATCAATCGAGTGCGGAGGGAGTGGAAGGCAACAAATTCATAAGATTTTTAGCTATTATATACTAGAACATGTCATATACGTAATGCTTACGTAGATACATACGAATCTGGTAAGTACTATGCATAAGTACTTTCGCACACTCAAATCTATTCTAACTTCAATTACGCGTATGCAGTATGTATTGTACTTATTGTTCATTGCAATCATATTTATACTATAATATGTCCTATACACACAGAAAGTAAAAAACGTTGTAATGTTTTCATTTTTTACATCTCATCACAAATCACAATATAATACTCATTTTTTCAATTTTCAAGAAAATGGAAAGAAGAAAAATGGGTATAATGTAATAGTCATCTTTCCTATCATTAACTGCATATGCACATTAGACTGGTTGCTACAAATTTAAATTGTGAATTGAATGGGACCAATTTTACAAATTACATATAGATTTTAGTTTAGTCACCACTCCATTATATGCTACATTCCAATTGCCGTTTGACATAACACCCAAGTGTGATAAACTTTGCGCGTTTCCGGATTCTAAGACATGTGACTACGCATTATACATATTGCATATAGAATGTACTTTCGAAATGTCCTGCCTCTAGGGACAAAACGTCGATAACCAATGCAAGTACGTAGTTATGTTATGATGTTATACTGATGATAATTTTGTTACACATTCCTTACACTCCTGTAAAATAATGTAATAGTAGTATTAATATCAGTACGTAACTGGTTTCTAATTTCCTAAACATACCTATGTATGTATTTATTCGTTCATTCAAAAACTTTGTACCTTCCTCTGATGTATTTCACTTTGCAGTATAGAGATCATTGCCATCAATTTCGGTAGCAAATTACGTATGATAATAATAAACAATTTACAGTGCAGGTAACAAAAATGCTCATCCATGATATCGTACGAAATTTGCCTTGCTGTTTGCTGTACAATTAAGATTTTTTAGCATTTATGTGTATGTAAATGTTTTGGACTCTGGCACAGATAAAAAAATACAACATACAAATTTTTAGACGTCAGTTGCAAAATATAATGGATCTGGAGATCTTTTAGAACGGTTATTTCAACTATACATAGTAGTTTACTTTTCCGTCCAAGCTGGATTTTATTGCAAAAATTTACAACTGTTTTTAGTTATGTAATTAACTTATGCTTTTGTCCTAAGTTGAGAGGGTGCCTACCCATATCAAATAAATACACTATACTAATTAACTTATGCTTTTAATCTATAACCTGTGTTTCTTGCATTAGTTTCGCTATGAATTTGCAGTAGTTGACAGGGGCAATTATAGTTTTTCCTATTTTGATCAAAATTATGGCTCATAGCTTTTTCCCTGTGGGAATCCCTTTTCTAATTATTTTGTAACAAATGTATGCATAATACGTAGTTAGGCGTAATTCAGTACATCAATTTGCTCCAAGTTGCAACAAATAATTGCAAACTACTAAAAACTCAAACTGTTGACTTAAAAATGCTAAAGTATTAATTTTGCTTTCAGAAAATTAAAAATTCCTTTTTACTCCCCTCATTTTCAAGGTCCTGGATATATGCATCCCCCTTTCTCTGTGTTCCTTTCCTTCATGTGGGCAAAAGATAATCAAATATTGAAATTAAAGTTTACAAAGAGAATGTATTGTGCCGAGTTGAAAGGTGGCATTTGTTTTCATGACTCATGACTCACATTTTCAAAAATATCAATATTGAATGCAAAGCAAACGGAATAAGGACACATCTTTCTGTGAAAAATACTTGCTGAGTTTCTGGGTTTTGATTATGAAATGTTGCACAGTTGAATTTACATGTAGATTTTGTAGATGTACATGTGTATGCATGCATGTGTATGTATATACACAAACGGAGGACCAAGACTAAAATGTATTACATTGATATTACAGTAAATTCCAGGAATACAAAATGATGGGTGTTGCGCAAGATATTTGAGACATGAAAATCTTCCGTTGCGGAGGCGAGAAATAGAAAGAGAAAGAGGAAGAGTAAGAGGGAGAGAGAAGAGAGAGCGAGAGAGAAAGTTTTGACCCTTGATTCCTTTGCCCCAAAAAACAAGATAAAACCGAGTGAAAGTCGTTGGCCAAAGATGAAAGGGATTTGGGGAAGAGTCCGAGTCACAGTTGTGCGGTGTTCCACATAATCTCTTGTACGGATGAACTACAGAGACAACGATCTCATTTTACAGATCACATTTCTTCTGTCACAATAAGGGATCAATAAGAATCGTAAAACGATTACACAAGATCATATAAAATTCAAGTCAGGCTTCAGTCGGAACCAGTTTAACTCGAGTGAACCACAAAACGTTCCAATACATAATTTAAAACAATTAAATTTTCTCTAAAGTTTAGACTTTTAATAAAGAAAATGCTTCAGTATTTCATATTGTAACTGGTTAGTTTCAAAGGCTTCTGGAGTAAATTTTTTTTGAAGAGTTCAATTGCCGTATCAGACTTGTGTTAGACAAAAATCTCAAGCCCCCGAATAATTAAAACAATTAATTGCTGCACGCCAGCAAAGAGCAATCGAGTTTTTACTTAACATTTCAAAAGTTTTCGCAACAAAACAGTCGGCCATGAAATTGTCAGTAAAAGTGTACATTTGGATTTGTGCAGTCATCTGTTCTTCTCAAACTATTCACTGCAAGTCTTTTTATGTAAGTTGCTTCAATTTTGGTAATTTTATTCTCTATATAACATGTCTATTTGATTATTGACTGGGAATTAATGATAAACTACTACTTCCCTAAAAATTCTGCATCCTAGTCTATTTAAATCCTATTCTTTAATCTTACCTAGATAGTCAAGTACATACATTAATATTGCTATAGAAAACTTTGCATTTTGAGCCCAAATAACTTCCTTTTCATGTTTAGCTTAAATGTTTAATTGGTTTTTTACATCACATTAACTTTAATTGAAAATTTGTATTCAAGGATATAATCTTGCATGCTAAATGAATTGCCTAGTCGTTTGTGCATCTCAGGTCTACTTTTGAGCAAACAGTCTGTAGGTTCTTAACGAGAACTGATAAAAATATATTCTCACCATCCAAAAAGGCAAATGTTGTGCTCTTTTTACTGACATTTCATTCTATGTCCTAATACAGCACATTAAAAGTCCCGGGGTCAAATAACAAAGTATAATCGAATCCGCGTACACAAAAATTTTGTATACCACCTCAGTTTTCGGTAATTTCTGACAGGTGTTAGATTTTTAACAAAATTAGGCATAATTACTTTAAATTTTGGATCATTTGGTGAGCATTTCGTTTAATTTCATTGAAATCGGTCAAGTTACTTTGGAAAAATCACTAAAATACTGTCTCATGATCTTAGTGAAAATCTTGCCCCGTTTTTCTGGCCTAGGAGTCACTAACACGTCACAATGCATGTTGATATACGTTAAGCTTTCTTTCTTGGTGACTTCTCAATTTCTACGCATATGAGCCAAGTGCACTTTGTAAACTTTTCCCAAAAAGTACCATTTCCACAAAATGCAAATAATTCTATACATGTCAAAGGTGATGTTGACTGCAGTTTGTGGGTACTATGGTGTATTAGTGATTGAAGGTAAAGAAAGGGAATAGTTCACAAATTTTCGGAAAAGTACAGTAAAAGTGACACTTTATTTTTTCAAAGTTTATTAGTGATTGACTTCTCGAATGACAACATTCTGGGTCATTGGGGTCAACATGTCCTCAAGGATGTGAAAAAAGAATTTGATCAGTCAGCATTTAAATGATTTTTCCGAATTTCTTTGGCCGATTTGTATGTAATTGAAACGAAATACTCTCAAAATTTTGGCAGATTTTGACAAAATTCTCGGGCATGCCTTATGATACCAAGAAAGAAAGGTGCTGAAAGGACCCACAAAATTTTAGGGTGTGCAAATTCGACGATCCTCAGGTATATTTGACCGCGTAACTCCGGATGGGCTGCAGTAGAATGTTAAAGCACACACCACTAGAAAGTGTACAAAATCTGCTACTCTTGGCAATAAAAACATATTTCTCTCAGCTCTCATGTGAGACCTACAAACTGTTGTCAAAAAGCGGACATTCGGATGTAAAAAGGACTTGTGCCGTCTGTATGAAACAAAATGGCAAGTATTAGCGTCCAAATAGATAAATGCATTTTCAGCGCTGGGCATAGTCTCAATTTGTTCGTCATGTACGTACACGATCCTAATACAATACAATTTTGAGGCCTTTAAATGAAAGTATAATATTCACTCTGATACTGCACGTATGTACTTCAGTAAGTGTCTTTGTTACAACCAGTAATCCTCATTTATTGAATTTAATCGGGATAGCCGTGGGTTGGAAATCGGAACCTCTCCCGGGAGTGACACAATAATGACAATTCTTAAAAGTTCCGGCCAAGTTTAATTCATTTGGGAATTTTCACGGGAAAACGTTTGTACAATGACGACACATTTACGTGGAAAACAAATACTCGTATAACTAGGTTCTTGTTAGTAAATATGTAGTAGGCTGGCTTTTGGTACCGATTTTTTCAATTTGAAAGAGAAGCAGTAAAGGCCATTTTTCTGTTTACCGTAGGCAGTAGGTATAAGTAAACACTCTCTGTATTAAACTTCATTGGGTTTCACTGGAAATTATGAAATTGAGATTCAATGGTGGTACTTATGCTGGAAGTAGTGTACATATACATCAATTTCAAGTACAGCTCTCCGTTTGCCAACTTTCTCCAGTTTTTATAGCATTTGAAGATTTAAAAAACAATGACAAAGTTCTGTTTTCCCTTGTCTAAAGGAGATGCATGTACAATGTACATGCATATTGTGAGAGCTTTCAAAGAAATAAAAATAAAACCCATTTGCTCACCCTCTCTCTCTCTCTCTCTCTCTCTATCTTTCTCTTGTGAAGCGTAATGTAACTTGTCAAAACACTTTTGTGCAGACAACTGAAATATCGCCCCCTCTTTGCCACATTATATGTATGTTTATAGGTTCAAAATAGTACAAAGTCATTGACTAATTTACAGGCGGATAAGTTGGGTGAAGAGCCAGTAGTCTATGACAACAGTTACAATGGTAACGTGGAGAGTGCTGTGGAGAACGGGAAGGATTCAAAGGAGCAAATATTAGACAAGTTTTCGCTCATGGATGAGCCTTGGCCACTGGATTTGACCAGCAGAAGTGGTAGCAGCAGCTCGTACTTTCCTCTTCCAAGAATGGCTCCTCCTTTACATCATCCTCCTCTTCCTACTGAAATTCTAGATCCAAAGGGAGAGGTTTCAAATCCAGAAAATGAAGCCAAAGCTATCCAAGTAAAGAAGAAGGATAATTATGACGCCGGAAGATGGACAATACCGCCAAGTCGTTTGTTTTCCTCTCCGTATTTGAGTAGTCTCAAAAAAAGAAAAATGATGCGTTCATCCTCGATACTTCGCTATCAATGCTTTTACTCTCCCGTTTCTTGCTTTTCTTTCTAAATTTTTGAAACGATCTACTTGTGTACTTCCAGATGCGATGTGTCACCACATTTTTAATTCAAGGGTCAAATAATATATCATTGCAATATTTTAAAAACTCTGTGAGTAAAAACATTAAACATTTTAACCCTAGCATAGTTTGTCAGTAGTTGGAATGTATCTTATTATACCTATGTATGTAACACACGAATTTACTTGTAATTTAATGTTCATAGTAACCAGTTATATAAACTTTTGTAGAAATTAGTAGCCTCATTAAATCGTTAAAATGTCAAACCATGAAATTTTCAAATTTTGTTGTCAATTAATAACATTATTATCTTGCGTGTATATTATCGATTGTAAATAGTAGGTTGCAAGCACTAGAACACTTTACCTTTCATTCATGACGCTTGTTACTTAAAAATATATGTGTATATCCTCACATACATGTTTCAAATAAAGTGAGTAACATGATATTACACTTTTGATTGTTTGTTAGTATATGCTTAATACGTATAACTTAATAAGTTGAGAGGGTGCCTACCCATATCAAATAAATACACTATACTATACTATATGCTTAATATGAACTTTAAGAATTTTTGAGCTGAGCTCAAAAGTTACGAGGTTTCTAAACATTGTGTATATGCATACTATGATACCGCTCGAATCAAACATAATTTTAAAATAACTATTCCTTAAACATTTGCAATAATATAAGTATAGAACTGTATACTTCGGCAGTAGTCTTGTAAATTCATGAGTATTATAAGCAAACGTATTAGCTGTATATGTGATGTTTATGTATTTAACTTTGTAAACTGAGTTTATGCACACTGATATTGTAAATTTACAGACGTTACAGAATAAAACATTTAACTGGGTATCTAATGTGTACATTTACATGGTTATATTTGTTTTGAGATTAATATTTTTCCATTAAAAATGAAAAGTTTACAAACGGGGCTCAAAATTTAAGGCATCATCATATTGCCCTGTATATATGTACATACATTTTGCGTATTATTATGCCTTTGTATGTATGGGGTAATTGGCAACAAGTTTGATTCAAAATTCAAGGTTTTAATACGGAATTTTTTTTCTTGTTTGACTCTTCAAGTTTAAAGATCAACTACAGTTGTGCTCTGCATCCAGTTTTTTGACAACAAAGACCATCTGCTCGTTTAAAAGTTGAAATTCAGACGAAATGCCCCTTAACTATATGCATACTTACTTATGTTTACTCGCTTCTTCCATTGCACAGTGTCTTCGTTTAGTGTTTAGTATTTGTAGTATCTGGAACTTTTGTGAGCTAACTACAAGCCAACAAGCACTTACGAAACTTTTGTAACATCCAGTCAGATTTTGTAATATTATTTTTCTTGGCAAAGAAACTTTACAACGGAAGATACATATGTCATGCCATCACTTTCATTTCCACCCATGCTCTTTTCACATTTAGGTATCTACGTATTACGTGTGTATGCAGTACATATGTATGTGAACGCATATATGTATGAGTGTGGTGCAAAAACTACGTATCTACACACCATGCTCAAACCACAATAAGGTACATAATATGACGTCTTTATCCGATATAGAACTGGGATCGTAAGTCAATTAGCGAACAAAAATCCAATCGTTTTGGCAAGGAAATGAGTCCTCTTTGACATCTCTCCACTCTCACGGTGAGACGAAAAGGCTACATTTAGTACAATATAATATAACTGAAACTGAAAAGATACCACCACACGTCATAGATACATGTGTATGCATGCATTTATAGTACATACGTTGTAGCACGTACAACGTGTAGTATGAACGTAAATTTCCTCCCAAAAATCAATAAAAAGCTTTTTACTCGGAATTTCCTAAAAAGTATTACGATTCCCAGACACAAAGGAAGATGAACTATGAAACTTTCATGAGTCTATAATATACGCTGTTTTAATTTTCTTCGCCTACATTTTACGTTTATCTTTAAATTTTTAACATGATTCGCGCAAAGTTACATAGCCAGCCTCTGTAGCGAAATTCTCATTCAATAATACACAATAAAATTATGTCACATGTGTGTAAACAAAGCCTTCAACATCACCATGCTAAAAATGAGCAGTAAAAAATGAAATCATACCGCAATCGTAACATACAGAAATACACATTGAATTATGTACTGGCGATAAGTTTTGTACACATGCATTATGATGAAAAAAATGAGTTTATAACGAACGGAAAATACGCATAAAGACTACCGTAATGCCTGCATTTGAAGGAAATCATTGATATAAAATGATTCATATTATGTATGTTGAATAGAAGCGTCCCTCATTCATCTCTCCCAGTTTTTTTAATTTTCCAATTTTATTTGAATATCGAATTTTGACCTTCTCATTTGTTGCAAATCAAAATATTATTCCATATATGGAAAGAGCCATCATATTATGTTCTTTAAATACTTTTTTATACTTATTTTGTATAAAATGGTATGTATATATATGTATTATAGAATTTCTTGTTGTTACGGAATGAAAGTTTTCGAAATTACTACACAACAGTAATATAATAATAATAGGTATATATGTAAAATGATCCAATAGTTGTACAAACTACCATGGTATTCAATAAAATACAGAGGACAAGTTATGTTCACAGTATATTGATCAATGACCTTTTTGTGAGGGTGATGCTATAAATTGATAAAACTGAATATACAAATAAGAAACGGTGTAGTTTATTTTGTAATTTATTTATTAAGTAAGGATACGTACGTACACATTTAATTATTACTAAAAATTGAGTCTGTAAGTTGGATTTTTTTCTTTTTTTTGCCTGTACATGACTACAAAGTAGAGTATAGAGGGTGCATACATAATAGTGGTTTTTTTTTTCTTTCATATATATTTATATATAGTGATTTTATTGTATAATATTTTGGGGTATAATGGAGACATGAAACCAAGATATATAGCCACAGATCTTTACTTTTTTGTGGTTCCCACAACTTTGTCAATATAGGTCAATAGTAATAATATTACTATATACTTATATGTATATATGTATATACTTATATATTTTTTTAGTTTGTTTTGTTGTATTATTATTACTGTCTTGTGTCTGACAAATGCATGTGTATGTGACGATGACGATTTTATTTGGCTTGGCAGTAGATATAGGTCTCACTTGTTGTATAGTGTTAAACGTATTTTTTCTGCTTCTGATGCTGATAACTAATATATTATGCATTGGTTTTTTACACAGATGTTGTTAGTCATAATAATATAATTAATGTTTTGCTTTTTTGCGTATTAATAATCAATAATTAACTAATTACTTATTATTTTTTTATTCAGTAGTCACTCACTAAACATGCATACTTATACTTTACTTACATAAGTTGAGGCAACTACTTCTTCCTGTGAATTGTTTTATGCTGTTACTGTTTGTTTTTTTTAACAATATAATATATAACTAATATGATTTTTTTATACAACAATCGAATTGGAATTCATTAACTTACTTTTTCTCATCTTCCATCATCATAAACTTTATGGATTGTAAAAATGTTTCCACTAACAATTGTGTGTTTTCTGTGTACTTTGTAACATATTTATTTATTTACTCTTTTTCATATATAATAATAATATAGATTATATACATATTAGGTTTTCAGTAATTCTAAACAGAATTGAACATTGTAAAATTATTGAGACTACAAAGTATGAACATCGACTCAATATAATATTTATGTATATATGTATATACGCCATGAAGAGGACAAAAAAAGAGAAACATATGGGAGTGATTGTACTTGTAATAACAATATAATAATTAAATAATGAATGTTCATTTTGTATGTAACACACTATTTTTATTTTACTTGCATACCCATCAACGCCATAAAACTTATGCATGTTTTCGCATTTACATGCACATCGATTGAGAGAAGAATATATATATAGAGACATTATACGTATGTAACGCAGTGTTTGCAACTTTATAAATGCTTGAATGCTTTCTCCCTACACACAAAATTATTGATAATTCTAGCACTCTTGTTTTAAATTATATTATGTATAATATATTCATACAGTGTGTTTGTGTGTGTGTAAATTGGATACAGCTATTTGATTTACTACAGCTACACGATACTACTTTTCGATCGAATGCGGACCGTACAAAACATAACTGAGGGACTTTCTACATGGGACTTTCTTTGCTTTCTCTTTCGGTCAATTATTATTCGCATTTTTTCCATTCATTATCTCATAATATAATAATATATATATATATAAGTAAGAGCCATCAAAATTTCGTATATATTTATATATACCTGAATGCTGGATAAGTAATAAGAAGAGTAATATAAGTAATAAGAATAATAATATTGACAGGTTTTCGTTTTCTTTCACCATTACACGTTTCCATAATATGTATATATACTATATGCATGTATGCTTTTTGGTTTGTTTGTTTGCTTTGTCCTTTTATTTTTTTAGCCTTGTTATGTATAGCTGAATGAATATATGTACCGCAGCAATGTTATTGTTAATTCATTATCTATCCATATAGATATATCTATGTAAGTATATTAAAACACGGATAAGTACTTATACAAATACAATGTAGTTAAATACTAATCATGATGTATTGTTCATTTTTCATTATCAACAATTAATCTGTACAATGATATTTTATGTAGCTTTATTTATTTATTGAAACTGAATTAAAATATGTGCGGAAAAAACAAAAACAAAAATAAACATCTTTTCATCTTTTAGACGTAACAACAACTTATTATTATTATTTTTTTGGTTATCAAGTGTATTGTATCATAAAGCCTAAATTCTTATTATTTTATTATTATTACAACATTACATTAAGTGGTTTTCTTCTTCTTCTTTGTAATTAGAGCGACGCAGCGCTTTTTCTTTCGTATAAGGTGACTATTTGAAAAATTCCTTCCTTCTTCCTCATTTATTGCATATTCCATGCATGGTAAATATAGCCTTTTTTCAGTTTTTATTACTAGATTCTTTTTTCAGCGTGATTTACATTGTCCCTGCAATTTCTTTTTTTGAAATTTTCCTGTCTCTATCACACATATATATATTCCACCGAGTTATTTTAATTTAATCTGTTAATATACATCTATCATAAAACACAATTTTAACTCAATTGTAAGGATACTCATATAACAATGATGGATAAATAATAATCAAACCTCAGCATCAAGTACAAATGTCCGAATTGTAGTTAGAAACTAAATGTGGGAAATAAACTGCATATGCATATGTATATTTAACTAGAATAACATATCATGTACGTCTGATGGCAAAAGCATCATTATGCGCTTTCTCTTTTTTCTTCATTAAATATACTTTGCAATCATACAACTAACAAGATTGACCAATTTATTTGTTTCCTGTTCTTTAAATCTAATAATATTTTCATCGACACAGAGCCTATACATATCTTGTACTTTTTTGCACAATATTATTACATAATTATTATAATTTGCTTAACACATTTTATACATTGTGTGTGTATATGTGTATGTGTCTATATGTTATGCTTTCTCTCCTCGCATATTCATCTCACTCATGTCTCTCCCCCTTTCATTCTCTACGCTTTTACTCCTCTTCTCAATTACTAAATAATTAATGCTCATTCTTTCCGTAGTACATAATAACGTATAAGATATCTATGTATTTTAATATAACAGGAAGTAATAAATATTCCGGGGAGTTTGGTTTATGTATAGGTTGCGTGTATACCTGTATTATTATTACTTACATAGTTTCTGCCTAATCTAAACCAATTGGGGTTTACTTTGTCAAGATATATATATATATATATGTATATATATATTTATTTATATCTTTATACGTATTTCTCTGCATATCATATTTACTATTGTTTGTATCCTTACATTATTTAATATTATTTTTAGTATCCTTTAAATATGAACTCATCTAAAAAACGATCCATTCTCTTTCCACCCTTATATGCATTAATGTGTAT